>JAOBYJ020122652.1:0-10202 GCA_025403565.2 Palythoa heliodiscus | reverse complement strand
TTTCATTAGTCGGACTCATCAGGCTTTTAAATACAGCCTTTTCTGATTCAAGGAGGTTTACTTTCCCGAATGATTTTGTATTTTGATAGAAATTTTGCCTTATGCTTTCATAGCTGGGACAACGCAAAAGAAAATGAATTTCGTCCTATTTTAATTGCAAAGATATGCTCGTGTATAGTCCCCGCCCTCCCCCCTTCTGAATATCACTCAATAGTCAGTCAATATGCCCCGGGGTTTATATTCCAAGGTTCACGGTATATTATTAATTTGAACTAAAAGCTTAATATCATTTGCGTTGTCCGATAACTGTTTGCGTTGTTGCCAATGCTTGTATACTAGATGGAGGAATAACCCAAACCCTACCTCACTATACATATGTTTTTATTACTTAAATTTTAAAATTATTGAAAGCAGGCTAATTGTGTACGAATCACCCTTATTATATTTAGTCTGAACTGCCATTGAAGTAACAGGTTGTAAATACTATAAACGTTTTCAGCAGAGCTGATACAAATGTCGTTTCCCTTTGTTTTGCTATTGTGTAATCGTTCTTAATGTTTATGCTACTGCAACTGCTTTTACCACTGTCATGTTAATTTCAATTAACTCCATTATCATCACAACTCCCACAGTCATTGTCACTGTTATTACCATTACTATTGCCACTGCTACATATAGCTACTTTTACAGCTATACTGCTATTACTCTTCTTCTGTATCTACTTGTACTAATTTCTGCTAATTTGACCGTTGATTTTAAATTTTGGCTTGAAGTGAAAGTATCACCAAATCTCCCTGCAGGCCCACTCTTGATTCAAAAGCCAACGCCAGTAGATACAACGACTTACCAATTTACCACCCTTGAGACTTCAACTTACCTCACCACTGAACTAGTTTTTCGAGTATCTAGTAGCGAAGCAACGCCTTCAATGCCAGCCATACGAACCCTTGGTACAAATAAGGCGGTAAGTGCTATTCCTCACAATAATATGATAATGTACTGCAACAACGTTCTATTCTAGATCAGGCCTCGAACATCTCCTAACTAAAAATCATAGTGGCTATTCACGTCCTTTGATCTATTCTAGATCAGGCCTGGAACATCTCCCAACTAAAAACCAAAGAGGCCATCCACATCCTTTGATCTATTCTAGATCAGGCCTCGAATATCTCCCAACTAAAAACCAAAGGCTATCCACATCCTTTGATCTATTCTAGATCAGGCCTCGAACATCTCCCAACTAAAAATCAAAGAGGCCATCCACATCCTTTGGAAAACGTCCTCACTTAATCAACAACTTCACGTCAATCTAAAATTTACATTGTAATCCTTCTACTTCACTATATCCTCTACTTAGTATTTTATTTAGTTTTCTATTGTCCTTTTCAGTTTTGCAAACTTAATATTATTCAAATGTTTCTATTCTTTTGTCACCTTTTGCTATGTGCAATTGCTAGATTATATTCTTATAATGGCATGCGACATGCCAAAACATATCAATTTTAATGTATTACGGATCTACATCAAAGTTTTCACCAATTTATCGATACGCGTATAAAGACGGATCTATACCAAAATATTTTTTATGCCAGAGTTTTTATGACGTTTTCGCTCATGTAGACAATTAAACAAAGTTTTCGAAACTTTGTAAAGATTTCGATCAGTGGCGTAAGAAAATAGCTTTATCGTTAGGCCTCTGGGCGAAACAATAAAATATGGCACCTTTTATAAGAAATAGATTTAGCGTGGCTGCGTTTGTCTTATGTTTTGGTTCCGTTAGGAAAAGAAAGGAGACGGAGATGGTAGGAATATAATAAATTTATCTTCAGGTTTGACAATTTTTTTTCTTGAGGCGTTAACACGAGCAGATTGCAAATGTGGCAATTTGTCAAAAATGTTTTGGTCGTAGGGACCCGCCTTAAGCTATTTCTCTGAATATCACGCTTGCTTATTGCAGTAATAAAATATCTAATGAAGTATTGATTGATACAAGATTTTATAAATGTACTGAGCGCTCATTGATCAAACTAGAACACAGATGCAATAGTACGTACGCTCTAATTGGCTAATGCTCCTTGTTGTAAATCTGAATAGAAATCATGGTCCTACTTTACAACTCAGGAGAATGTAGTTTATCTGATTTGTTTACGTTTCTCAGATAATTATTCTTAAAAGCAATAAAACAGTTTTGTGTGTGCTCTTATAGCGTCTGCACACACATTATTCGAAATTAATTAAAAACCAGCTGCTGTTCTTATCCTTTTTTTACTGAACATAGATATACTTGCATTTTAATATATACCTTCAAAAGTATGATAAAGTGACTGTACTTTTATTTAGACCTTAATTTACTGTTCTGTGTTAATCCTTGTATTGACTTTAAATCAAAATAAATCTAAATTTGTTTTAATTTAGGTATAAAAATATTCTCCACTATTAATTTTCCTCTACCTCTCTTTATGAATTTCAATTTTATTCCCCAAGACCAAACAAGATGCAACTAGAAACGTGAGCAACATAAAAAAAGTTGAATTAGGAAACCGGACTCCACGCGGAACGATCGCCGGTGTTGTGGGAGGTGTTGGTGGAGGACTGGTGCTGATTCTTATGATTGCATTTCTTGCTTGCCATTGGACAAAATCTAGGTAACTAAATTTGCTACTACAGTAGGGGTAAAACGGTTGTCTGATCTGTGCAGCTTCATATAAATACTCGAGTTCTCATGCATAGGATGAACCAGCCTTGTAGAATGACTCTCGGCGCTATCCAATTCTTATTATAATAAGTACAATTTCCCCATATCTGATAGGCCCATTCCGAACTCTATTTTTCCTAATTGCCTTGGAAAACTATCCAATAACTTGTTATTGGTTACCGGTTATTGGTACAGTTGAACGAACCAATCGCAATCCTGGCTTTGCATGGCTTTTTGACCAATCAGCAACAAGTAGTGATAACAGGCAACTCCACTTATTGTCATTATCATTACAAATGTTATGAAAATTACTAAAATGTGTTTTTATCTGCAAAGATTTTGTCTTTCACTTTATTTTTCAGAAGTTCGAATTATTATAATAATTGGTAATAGAAGTTTGTGTTCTTCCAATTTTGTCTGTTATCATTACTTGTGATTAAACAAATTGTATGCGCGCTTCGCACTCGTCCAATTTCGTTAATCACGCGTAATAAGAACAGATCAAATTGGACTCCACTCAGTCGTATTACCATTACTTATATATGATTTATTAACTCTTATCCTGCTAAAAGTGATATCACGTAAGCCAAGAATGTCCTAACTTTTGAACCAGTGCTGGATACCCTATAAAGTGTCCAATTACTTTGTTCGTTTTTAAAAAGAGATTTTTTAGAATGTTCATTGTTTCAACAAATTCTTAGGAATTTTTGCGACTTCAGAGTTCTAACAACAGAAATTATTTTTCTTTTATGTTTTTTTTGTAATTAGTTGTTGCTCATTTAGCAGAAAGTTACCATCAGGATAATAAAGACTTATATATGACCTTGATATTGTAAAGGTCTTAATATTATTTTAGATACTGTTGCATGCCGGCAGTTATGACTTTGTTTAACAAGAGGATATTTTCTTTATCAGAATTGCCGGTACCGTGGTAAGGTCAGGTGAGTTCTTTTTAAACTCCTTTCAAATTAGTTTTTACAACATTGTAAGCTTTAATTCTGGTATCATTTCTCATCCCAATGCTTCTGGTGGAGGAAATTTAAGAATTTTACGCAACTACCAAATGGACGCTGACCGCATATTTGCTGGCGCGAGCAATTAGAAAAGATCAAACTTCTATTAGGGACGGCTAGTTATTACAGTCATCAAGAATAAGAAACTACTACTACTACCTCTAGTAGTAATATTACAATTATTAGTGGTTTTAATTATGACAAAATCAATAGTTATTAATACTTAATGAGGCTGCGTTGATATAAGATTAATACAAATAACACCTTGGCATTATATAGTCTGACGGCGGCGTGGTTGGCGCAGTGGTAAGATCTCTGCCTTCCAACCACAAGGTCCCGAGTTTAAAATCCCGGCTCTGCCGAGTGACCTTCTTTTCCGCCAAAGTTGACTCAGCTTTCCATCCTTACGGGGTCGGTAAAATGAGTACCAGCTTCTGCTGGGGGTTAACCTGCGACGGATTAGTGTCCCGTCCAGGGGGAGTCAATAACTCTCATCCGCTTAACACTACGGAAACCGGAGATAAGTACCGGCTCCAATGGGCCACTTGGCTCGGAAAAGGATTTAGCTTTTCTATATAGTCTAATGATTTTATAAACCATACTTAAAATAAACTGGTACTTCATCGGAAAGATCTTTGTGCCCATGTATGGACATTAAAGTTGAAACTTTGAGGAAAATTCCAGCAAGCAAATTAGTGAGTCGATATGTGAGCTGATTATGCGGTAACAACAAAAAGTGATTTCACGGCGAGACTAGTACATTTTTATGGGTGGGGGTAGGGAGGGATGCTTATTCATTATTTGGGGGCTGGACGCCAGTGTTTGAATGAGAGGGCTTATTCGAACTGAATACAATTCTGTTTTTGGTACAAATACACTCATTTTAATCAGCAAGTTCCTCCTCATCTATTAACATCAAAACAAGGTTGGGGTGTTTAAGATGTAATTATTAACTCTGTTATTACCATTCGTAATTATTATTATTATTATTTGAATACCAGATGATGTTGATGGCCATGAAATGTATACGGCTCCTAGCGTTTCGACTTTACAAAGAGAAAGGGCTCGAACATTGTCACGTGACAGTGGAAAATACACCGAGACTTGGTACGAGGAAGTACCCGATGACAAGGCTGAAAAAGAAAAGCGAGAAAGTCTGTATCAAGAAATTTCTCCTTCAGCACAGGTATAATCAGCTTCCTCGATTTTCTAAACAGCAGAAGTAAAAGAAAAGAGTAAATCAAAGTTAAGTCTTTATTTTTTAAAAACTTTTGATATTAGTTAAAGCGCGGCCGTACGATACAACATTGGATGCAAAATTCATAAGTTAAAGTGACAAGTTGCGAAAGACTTTTATTTTATCAATCCACATGGTACCTCAGTAACCCTTTTTGGCTTGTCATGTTCTGTCATGTTTCGTCACGTTTTCGTTTTGATGCGCTCACTCGTGAGATGTAAATTTGAGCACTCGAAAATAAACTCCATATCTCCGCGCGCCTATGTATTATTCTCTTTATATTTTCTATCATTTTAGATATTTAATTTCTTTATCCTATTATTATTTTTAGGAAACCTCGGTTATCAATTCTGAGCTGTATGATGACATAATAGCAATGGAGTCTAATGATTCCAAGAAATCATCGCGGAGCTATTATGATAAACCCAACCTTTTAGAAGACCGTACAAATCCAATGGAAAAGGGATTTTTTAACCCGGGCTTTCAGGAAGATCCCGGACATGACGGAAAAAGAGAGGACAGCCAAACTCAAGTCCCTGAAGTTAACACTAAAGAGATGCTAGAAGGTGAGACGACACATCTGTCTCAAACAGCTAATACTGACTATGTTTCAATGGCAACAAACAATATCTGCGTTGTGGATAATGATAAAAGATATGTATCAGTCTTGGACCCAAACAATATAAATTATTGCAATGGAAATACAAACCTTGAAACATTCGATTCGAAGCAAACGTGCACTGAACTTAAAACTTGCGAAGATGAAAGTCGAAAGTCAGACGAAAAAAGCTATGATGATAATATTGTGCATAGCAACACAGCTGTATTAAAAGAAGGCGAAGAAGCAAGTAAACAGTCTTCTACCGGTGAAGCTCGTGAGTACGACGTTCCAACACTTCCAATGACGTCACAACCTTCCCCCGAGAACATTTCGTTTACACATTGTGAACGGATGGGGGAACAAGCAAACGAAGTTGATGAGGCAGGGTATTCAGTCGCATCAGATTTATTTCCGACGACCTTGTCAACGAAACTGTGAATAGTTAGCGGTTTTACATTTTTGTGAAACAAAATAATACATAAATTTCGTATTTGCCAGGCGGGCAAAGGCAAATCGTGTCCTATACTAATAGTTTATACAAACCAATTTTATAACTACATATAAAAAACAACAAGCTCTATTGATAAAAGAACTTTGTTAACATATTTGTACATATCTAGAGAAATTGACATTTTATTACATCTTGCATCAAGGTTATGGCAAAAAACGTCAGCTTAAATAATTATCTTTTATAAAGTTTATTCTAGGTTGATTATTACAATTTACGCCGGCGCGCACTACAGCATAAAAAGGAATTTACTCAGCTTTTACTCCTCACAATATTTCATTTTAATAGCATAGAGTAGATGTATAACAATCCTCATTCATTTACGCCATTCTGATATCTTTGCATTTTTCAAGGGCCGATTTTCAAAAACTGAAAAAACAGAAACATTTCAAACGCTTCCAAAAGCTCCTTCTAAATTAACAAGGTGAACATCTTGTTTTGGTGCTTTTTATGTTTGGTGCTAAGTAAATGTTTTCACTTAGCTTTCTGTATAACTTTACAAGTGGTGATTATGATGATGATGATGATAATAATAATAATAATAATAATAATAATAATAATAATAATAATAACAGTGACAATATAATAGTAATAATAATAATGATTACAATCATATATTAAAATGATAAATGGTCACGATAAATAGCTGTTATTGAAAGTTTTTAATAATATAATTATATTATACAGAGAATAGTATATTGGTGCGGGAGAAATTGTATTCCGAGTGCTCAAATTTACATCTCACGAGTGATCGCAGCAAAACAAGGCCGGCGTAACAGGGAAGGAGGGGCATGGGGTGGAGCTGTGCCCCCCTCCCTCCCCCTCAAATTCTCAGACAATTATTTACAATTTTTTAAACCGACGTAAAAATATTTGATCGGTTTCTAATAAAAACAACGTTTATTGTTGAAAACAGGTATTATTGACTCTGAAGAATCGTCTTTTATCACCAGTCCTTGGCCTGTGATCATACCGTATGCCATGTCGTTTTGTCGTGTTATCGTAATGAACCTCTTCAAGACCTTAGTTTTGTCAATTAGCGCAGCTCACATTCCATAAGATTTAAAGCTTAAAGATAACTGGCAATCCTTGTCGAACTTGACCCTTTAAACATTTTTCAAAATTACCCCCAGAATACGACAAATTGTTATTTCAGATAGTTTACTTTCCCAAATTTTCCAAAGCTATAGTCCTTGTTATAGTCCACGCTATAGTCCTTACTTAGGTCAATGCTGTAGTCCCTGCTATAATCCATGATAAAGTCCACGCTATAGTCCAAGCTATAGTCCATGCCATAGTGCATGTTATAGTCCACGCTATAGACCATGCCTAAGTCCACGCTATAGTTCATGCTACAGTCCATGCTAAAATCCATGCTATAGTCCTTGCTAAAATCCATGCTATAGTCCGTGCTATAGTCTACGCTATAGTCCATGCTTAAGTCAATGCTATAGTCCCTGCTATAATCCATGATATAGTCCACGCTATAGTCCATGCTATAGTCCATGCTATTTTCTGTGCTATAGTCCATGGTTAGGTCCACAGTATAGTCAACAGTACAGTCCATGCTATAGTCCACGCTATAGTCCATGCTGTAGTCCACGCTATAGTCCATGCTATAGTCCTTGCTAAAATCCATGCTATAGTCCGTGCTATAGTCTACGCTATAGTCCATGCTTAAGTCAATGCTATAGTCCCTGCTATAATCCATGATATAGTCCACGCTATAGTCCATGCTGTAGTCCACGCTATAGTCCATGCTATAGTCCTTGCTTAAGTCCATGCTATAGTCGATGTTCTAGTCCATGGTATAGTCCATGCTATAGTTCATGCTATAGTCCATGGTTGAGTCCATGCTATAGTCCATGCTATGGTGCATGATATAGTCCATGCTATAGTCCATGCTATAACCCATGCTATAATCCATTTTATAACCCATGCTATAGTCCATGCTATAGTCCATGCTAAAGCCAATGCTATAGTCCATGCTATAACCCTCGCTATAGTCCATACTATAGTCCATGCTATAGCCCATGCTTTAGTCCCTGCTCTAAACCTTGCTAAAGCCCATGCTAAAGTCGATGCTATAACCCATGCTGAAGTCCATGCTATAGTCCATGCTGTAACCAATGCTGTAGCCCATGCTATAGCCCATGCTATAACTTATGCTATAATACATGCTATAGTCCATGCTATAGTCCATGCTATAACCCATGCTTTAGTCCCTGCTCTAAACCTTGCTAAAGCCCATGCTAAAGTCGATGCTATAACCCATGCTGAAGTCCATGCTATAGTCCATGCTGTAACCAATGCTGTAGCCCATGCTATAGCCCATGCTATAACTTATGCTATAATACATGCTATAGTCCATGCTATAGTCCATGCTATAACCCATGTTATAGTCCATGCTATAACCCATGCTATAACCCATGCTATAGTCCATGCTACAACCCATGGTATAGACCATGCTATAACCTACGCTATAGCACATGTTATAGTCAATGTTATAGTTCATGCTATAGTCCATGCTATAGTCCATGTTACATTTCATGCTATAACCCATGCTATAGTCCATGCTATAACCGATGATGTAGTCCATGCGTTAACCTATGATATAGTCCATGCTATAACCCATGCTATAGTCCATGCTAATGTCCATGCTATAACCCATGCTATAGTCCTTGCTAAAACCCATGCTATAACCCATGCTATAGTCCATGCTATAACCCATGCTATAGTCCATGCTATAACCTATGTTCTAATCCATGCTGTAACACATGCTATAGTCCATCCTATAGTCCATGCTATAACCCCTGCTATAATCCATGCTATAACCCATGCTATAATCCATTTTATAACCCATGCTATAGTCCAGGCTATGGTCCATTCTTAGTCCATGCTATACTCCATGCTTTAGTCCATGCAATAAGCCATGCTATGCTCCATGCTATAACCCATGCTATAGTCCATGCTATAGTCCATGCTATAACCCATGCTTTAATCCATGCTATAACCCATGCTATAGTCCATGCTATAACCCATGTTATAACCCATGCTATAATCCATGCTATACTCCATTCTAGAGTCTATGCTATAGTCCATGCTATAGTCCATGCTATAGTCCATGTTATAGTCCGTGCTATAACCCATGCTATAATCCATGCTGTAGTCCATGCTATAACACATGCTTTAGTCCATGCTATAAGCCATGCTATAGCCCATGCTGTAGTCCATGCTATAACCCATGCTATAGTCCATGCTATAACCCATGCTATAATCCATGCTATAACCCATGCTATAACCCATGCTATACTCCATGCTATGGTCCATTCTTAGTCCATGCTATACTCCATGCTTTAGTCCATGCAATAACCCATGCTTTGCTCCATGCTATAACCCATGGTATAGTCAATGCTATAGTCCATGCTATAACCCATGCTTTAATCCATGCTATAACCCATGCTATAGTCCATGCTATAGTCCATGCTATAACCCATGTTATAACCCATGCTATAATCCATGCTATACTCCATTCTAGAGTCTATGCTATAGTCCATGTTATAGTCCATGCAATAACCCATGCTATAGTCCATGCTATATCCCATGCTATAGTCCATGCTATAGTCCATGTTATAGTCCGTGCTATAACCCATGCTATAATGCATGCTGTAGTCCATGCTATAACACATGCTATAGTCCATGCTATAAGCCATGCTATAGCCCATGCTGTAGTCCATGCTATAACCCATGCTATAGTCCATGCTATAACCCATGCTCTAGTCCATGCTATAATCCAAGCTATTGTCCATGCTATAACTGATTCTATAACCCATGCTATAGTCCATACTAGAACCCATGCTATAGTCCATGCTATACCCATGCTATAGCCCACGCTATAAGCCATAGTATAACCAATCCTACAGCCCATGCTATTGTCCTTGTTATAGTCCATGCTATAGTCCATGCTATAGTCCATGGTATAAGCCATGTCATAGTCCATGCTATAACGCATGCTATATTCCATGCGATAGTCCATGTTATAACCCATGCTATAGTCAATGCTATAGTCCATGCTATAATCCATGCTATAGCCCATGCTATAGTCCATGCTATAGTCCATGCTATAACCCATGCTATAACCCATGCTA
>JAOBYJ020122545.1:0-10203 GCA_025403565.2 Palythoa heliodiscus | reverse complement strand
AGCCTCCACAGACGAGGGATATAGTTATCGATAACTACTGGTTCTCGCCTCTGCTCGCTCGATATGTCTGATAGTCAAATTTTGGTAAAACTATCTGGTAATTATCTGGTAAAACAAAGTGGATGTTACCTTTATTTCGGTGAATATAAACCATCATTAAATTGAAGTTCTTAAGCCGTGCAGGACGAGTTTCACACGACTCCCTATTGTGACAGTGCAGCTCAAAGCAAGTGTCCTTCATCATAATGGCCACGTCACATGTGGCACTGGCACAACACTTTCTGGCACATTCTTTCATGGTCGAGTACTCTGCCAACCGACGAAACTTTCCCGCGTTTAAACCACCTTTGAGTGTTACGTGAGAATACACGTCACTGTGTTCACATGTTTGTTTATTTGTATTCTTGTGGATGAGAGGTTGTTTTTTCTTTGCGGAGTTTACAATGATGTTTCCTGAGCGGTATTTTGACGTTGTTGCAGATAATAGCTTTGGTTTGCTCGTAGGCGTAAAAGCTGGGAGTTGTTTCGCTCCAGTTGGGGGTATATCAATAACCTTTAATTCTGTGTAAAGAAAAGTAAGATTAATATTTTTGACAGTCAAATTAATGAAACTTAGGAGAAGAAAAAATGAAAAATATGACGTCAAATTTATCCAAAAAGTTGTTACAAACCGGTTGTGTATGTGAATGATTTTGAGGTTAGACCCAATTTTAAAAGCAGATTTTTGAGGAAGGATACTCACTTGATTGACCAACAGAATACAATACAATACAATACAATACAATACAATACAACGCAACGCAACGCAACGCAAAGCAAAGCAACTGAACGCAACGCAACCCAACACAATGCAATGTAATGCAGTGCAATGTAATGTAATGCAATGCAATGCACTGAAACACAACACAACACAATACAATACAATACAATAAAATACATCACATTACAGGTCTATAATCAATACTTTGTCAGTGGGTGACTTTTGCAGTGCATCTAAAACCACGTATAAAATAGTTGTAAAAACTGTTTTGCCTTCTAATATTATAACCGAATTTAAATCTCCATGTTTTCGTAACATTACAAAATCTTACTTCCGTTGTAATAGCGATCCACGAATCCAATGACGGGAGCCATTTCCGGTAGGTTTTTGGTGTAGGTCTTGCACAGCTTCATATCACGGCATTTCACTGCAAAGCAGTTGAAAGCAATCATATACGCCACGGTGCAGTTCTCTTCCTCACAACAGAGTTTCATGCAGTCCTCTATTGACTCAACAACACCTTTGTCAGTAAAATTCCCAGCCGCAAGGCCACCGACTAAGTCATCATGTCGAAAGATATCTCCATATTTGCACAAAGGTGCTGACGCAGTAGTTACTTTAGATTTTGTAGCTGTAGTTGTAGTTGAAACAGTTGTTGGCGTTGTAGATTTTCTTGTTGTTGGTGTTGTACTGGGTGTTGTAGATCGTGTAGAAACTGTTGTCAGTTTTGTCGTATGTGTAGTGGAAGTCTTCCTAGTTGTCTTAGCTGTTGTATGGACATCGATTCTCCCTGCCTTGCCAGAGGTGATGTCGAATTCGAAATCATTGTGATCTTTGGTACCAAATTCAAAAGCGGACAAAGAGTTATTGAAATGGCGTGAGTTTACATGAGGTCTTACAGTTGGGTGCGACATAGGAGGTTCTGTGATGTCCTCTACAATATCGGCAGCTTCCGTAGTAGTTATCATTGTTGGTTCACCAGTAGGTATGACCGCTGTTGAAACTGGAAATCGTCTTTTTTGATTTTTTAAGTACTTCTTAATCTCTGCAGCTAACAAGGCACGCCTAAAAATGTAGATTTCATCAATGAATCCAAGCAACGGTCTTTCCTTGAGCCGAATTCCAAAACCTGCTCTAGCGTTCCAGTCAAGGGATAATAATCCCGACCCAAAACCCTCCGCTCTCAAGAAACCATCAATATACACCTTTGCTTGTTTTGCACGTGAATCATACGTGACAACCACGTGATACCATTTAAGGGGACTAATAGCAGGTGGAGTTAGGACACTAAAAACCACGTGGTTTTTGTTCCTGTGAAACCAATACAGCCGGCCGCCGCTGACCTCTAAACGATATTGTGAAATATTACGGATATCGCTGGTGCTAAACAGTGAATGAACGCCATCAGTTTCATCAAGATTCATCCATAGAGCAATTGAGATAGCTGTGCGTGGTTTTCTGTGAAAGGTTTTACCGTTCAATAGTATCTTTCCGCCATTCAGTCGTAAGCCAGGGCCATGTTGACTTTCGGGCAAAATTTCTGTTTCTGAAAGAGATAATCAGAAACCATTAACTTTTACTTCGTTACTGTTTCCTTAAATCGACATTCACGTTTATTTTTTTTTAAAAAAAAACCTTTTTTTATAAGAACGTCCGGGTTCAAAGATCAGAATTTAAGAATATGCTAAGAATATACCCGAGGCTGTGGAAGGGAGAAGACCTTTTATTTTTTAAAATACTGCATAAAATAAAAAAATTGTTTGTCGGAGCTGTATTGCCTATAAATGCGAATTTTGATAAAAAGTAATTCAGGGCAGGGAATCATGCAGAACTGAGATCTTAACGCATTTATAAACGCAGGAAACATAAACAAACAAATAAATGAATTGACAAAAAAAACATGCGCTCATACAAGACAACACACAGGACGTCTGGATACAAAAAATATTCATAATGGCATCTTCAATTAAGTTGAGAGTGCATTTCACGTTACGAACCTGTTGTTAAAGTACCATCATTTTTCAATCCAGAACCATCCACCACAACGTTTCCTATCACGTGATCAAAACCAAGGAAGAGTGACAGATATTTATCACTTCGGACAACCTCATTTTCTGTAGCTGTTGAAAAGGTCCCCGCTATGTATCTGTTTTGAGAACGGATTGTTGAACGAGCTGTCGGTGGGCTTGTTTGTGGTGTGGAGGGGAGGGTCGGGACAGTTACTACACCTGTCAAGAAACACAATAGCCAAAAAATTATAGAAAGAAACCTTTTACATTCGTTATACTTTTATGAATCCTTATAAAATTGTTTTCAACGTTTTTCTCATCTAATATCCGACTTCGTCAAATTTACCCTACAAGTATTTTCCTATCTACTCTGTATACCTTTATATATGCGGGCCGGATAGGATTAATTTTTGTGTCGCTGGGAGTTTTCTTGACATATTGTGCGAAGATTCTATTGTTGTTGTGATTAATGTGATATCTAGCGATTCTTGGCGAGTCCAAGATCTCGTTTGACCTTCTGATCTGTGCTTTATTAGTTCCACTCCTGGTTCGAATCCGAGTGCAAGAGTGACGTCACGCATCCCGGCGGACTTTGCGCATAAGCAAAATGGCGCCTTCCGCAAATTAAAACGGCAAAACAGGTCAAATAAAACTTCCTGGATCTGGATCAGACTGGCTCAAATCAATATCTAAAGCATCGAGGGAAAATCAGAGATAATAAGGGATAATCAAGATATATTTTTACTCAAAATATTTATTACAGCCGCAAAACAGCGCTATAAAAGGTCATGTGCCAGGCGATCGTAACCTTCAGTTGTCAATCAAACGCCGAACGGTAATGAGCTCACGTTCGCTTCACTTCTCGCTCTCACTCTAACTCATTTAAATAACAATTTTGTCTGTCATAGTTCAGGCTTTTCAAGTCTGCACGAAATCGTGCTTTTTGAAAGTAAATGCAAACACATGATCAAATAAATGAATGATAACTATTCTTCTGGGGAATTTCAACTTCTGACATGACATGCAGGAACAACGGTATCAGTAGATCGCAACATAACGGCGCGAAATTTCAAAATTGAGACTCCAGAATCATAAATTTTTGTTGATATCTGTTTCAAACAGAAGGAAATATTACGAATCATACTATATATAAGATATTATTGCAACTTTTTAGTTTTTAGCGGTTAAAATAGGTTTAATTTAGTAGTCTACTGAATTTCTTTATTTTTATCGCTCAGAGAGAAGTTAAACCTCCTCTTAGTTCAAAATTTGAATTTTCAAAAGTGTCAGATGTGGGAGAACCTAACCCTTTTATAGTGCGGTTTCTTTTTTAAAACAGAGCACTGACACCGGGAGGGGGTTAAGGGTGAATTTTCAGTTTCCGTTCATACCAGCTCTATGATGATAAGCAGACGGAACGAATCGACGTAAAATAAAGGTACATTCACCTGTTTACTGTGTCACTTACCTGTTCTGGTAACGTAGGACACCTGAAAGCTACCATCACCTATTACAGAACATCTTTCTTTGCTGTAGCACTGAACAGTATAACAGGTCCCCTCTCGTAACATTGCTACATCGCATTCGGGCATTTTACAACACATATTAACACACTCATGCATACTGTGCACCGTGGATGAACGGAGAAATATTCCTGCCTGCCATCCTCCCTGTAATTTGACGTTATAGAAAAACATGCCTTGTGTGCATGTTCTGAAGGGCGTAGTTGGAGCACTTGTTGTTGGTATGGGCGTCAGCCAGTCCAAAACACCAGCTTTGTAAGGTGTAAACAAAGTTGGGGGAGCGGTGGTCGCGGGTTTTTGTGTTGGACGAGTAGCGTACTTCTTTAGCTCTGGAAGATAAGAAGAAAAAAATTCTTAGTAGCAAGGAGGTGGTAGCAAAGTTTTTGATTATCTCTCTTTTTGTTGAAGCGAAATCATTTTTAATGGTTGCATAAATTTGCATTAGTAGTTCTTTAAAACTCCGAAGGAATTTTCTCAATTGAACTCTCAATCTCACTACTATATTTTCATGATCATTTCACGTTTTACAGGAACTATCTAATTTCAACTACATGTTGCAAGCTTGCGTCGAATATTTGAATATTTATGAATTGATACTTTTGACTGCAATTACTTCGCATTGTTCTTATAATGAATTTATTGTTGTTATTGTTTAAAGAATTCTAAAATGACCTGTACATGATTTTGCCCGGAGGCCCATTTTACACTTGTTGGTTTTGCTAACACGTTTAGAATACACCCCATCCTACTTAGTTGTACTGAAACAGACTGATTTGGCCTTACCTTGGTCAAAAATTGATTTTCCTCTTCGAGTGACGTAATACACACTTGGTTCGTCTTTCGCAAACGGCTCTGCGGATACTGCCTCACACTGCTCGGAACTGAAGCAGCTGACCGCATAGCACTTGTCACTTATCATGTATACCAGGTCACATGACTCCAGCTCGCAGCAACGTTTAAGACACTCGTTAGTCACGTGAATGTTTCCTAGGTTAATAAACATCCCAGCGGACATTCCACCACGGAGTCGGCTGTTAAAGTAGAATAACCCCTGTTCGCATTCGGGGTAGCTCTTTTGATTTTCTGTATTCTGCTAGAGAAACAATACTTAGTTTAACAAACTGTGAACACGGAAATCGTGCTGGAACTGAGGGATGAGATTTTTCTAAAACCCGAAGTATCTAGGAATTAAAACAATGGGCAAAATGTATTTAGAAAATTAAACTCAATGACATCCATGAGGCAACAAGAAAAAACAGTTTACCTCAACGCTTGAGCTTGTTGGTGAAGCAAGATTGGTTTCACTGCTTGTTAATCTTCCTGATGCTTCAGTAATTCCTTTTAGTTGCAACGGTTTTGCCGTTTTTCTTGTTCTCACTGGCGTAGTCGTCGTTCGCAACCTTGTTATCAGTTGACTAGTTTTTATTATCTGTGTTTTTGGTTTTGTTATAGGCGTTGTTATTTTTGTCATCGGCGTTGTTATGTTTGTTGTTGGTGTAGTTGTCCTTGTCGTCGGGGTAGTTATCTTTGTCGTCGGCTTAGTTATCTTTGTTGTTGGTGTAGTTGTCTTTGTAGTTGTTGTTGTTGCCGTTGCTGAAGTTGTGATTTTTGTCGAGTTTGTTAATGTCTTGAGCTGTGTTGCTTGTGAATTGGGTTTTTTGGCCTTCATAAGCGACAGTTGCTTTGTTTGCAACAGAGTTTGGTTTGCTAACTGTTCCAGTGCCTTCGCCTCCTCAATCATCTGCTCTGGAATGAGACCATTGTAACCTCCTTCTTTTGTTGGTATTGCACCTCCTGTAAAAAGTATTGGAATCTCATATAGGCTTGGAAAGCAGTTTTTTCATAACAAATACACCACAGGGCCCTTATTTACCAAACTCAATTAACCCTGTATTAAATTGGCGATCTATATAGCAACCTTAAAGAATATTATATTGACTTTCAGAATCCCCCTTTTTAATTAATTTAAAAATGCATTGGTTTCATTGATTTATATATCTGTTTTAGAAAACAGAACTTTAACCAGTTACAGAATTCCAAACAACAACTAGTAATCCTAAGATCTTAAAACATGTTCATCGAAGTAAAATCTAAGATAATGCTTTGTAGCGATTACCTTCTTTATATTGAATGCTGCTGAAAATATTTAACAAAATAATTAATGTTCACCAGCAGGATTCCTAAATTGTGTACCATTCCACGATTGGCTTCGGCTTCAGAGTTTTATTTCTTTTAACCCCACAAAGGCTTAGCTTTTCTCAAATTGACTCTCGTCTCCTAAATTGACAAAATTTGGTAGAAGGTACGTACGATTCTAAATACACAGATCTAGTTATTAAAAAGTGGCGAAGTAGTGATGATGGTGTCATTAATTATCACTCTGTTGTTGTTTTTCGGTTAAATTTTGCTAAATTTTTCATGTCATAAAACTGTCTAAACAATTTTTTTCTTGCTTTGACGATTTTTAAGTCGTGCAGTCTATTGAAAAAGAAAAACATACACAACAAACCGTTGCCATGACAACAGGTTGTCATCTACCTAACAAAGCAACAAGGAACAGTGCACACTATAAAATTGTACTTAAAAATTTGTCAAGTTCTGTATTTCTATGCAAAACAGTATACAATCACAGTCTAAAGAAATCTCCAAAAAACAATAACGTTCATTGAGAGACCATTTTGCCTACCCCTCCCCTCTCCCGTATCTTCTTAAGCCTGGAATAGGGTTAATATCATTCAGTACTACACTACACTTACCAGCACCAAGATTGCACAGTTGTGAAACATCAGCAATGTCGGACGCTGCCAAAGCATGGTTGTACATGTAGAATTCGTCTACTACCCCGCGGATGCCTCCTGACAGTCCGATTCCGACCAAGCCGTCCCAGTTTTGGGACAACAATCCCTGACCCTCACTATCGCCAGCAACTTCTCCGTTCACTATAACTTTACTCCTGTGTCAGAAAAGAAATTAAATCATTGTAATGAACACCGTACTCATTCAATTTACATTAAGGGAGGATTACAGGCAGGATTTTAGTGGATAATGAAGACTGTAAGAATTACACTCTTTTCATTCATTGTCACTGTCATTTCCATTGACTAGTGTTTGTTTGAGTGTGTTTCTGTTTCAATATCAATGATTGAGAGGTACGCTGCCTTATTTTTTTTCTAAGTAAAAGCCCTAAATTATCCCTATTTTCCTGTTATTTATCCCTAAAAATCCATATTTATTGAGGAAAAATCCCTAGTTTTTTCCCTACCTTTTTTAACAAGCTGGCCGGATTGCCTCTAACGTAATGACTATAACAGTAACCTATTTTTAACAATAAAAACTTTCACTTCCAATGTTCAACGAAACCCCAACACAGCAAGAGCCAAAGCTCTTTCCGGCTTTTGATTCGGCCGTAGTATGGCAGGCTTTCCTTTCCTAGTAATGACTCAAGCTATCGAACTTCAAAGAGTGCCCTACTTCTAAATTCAAGCTCGAATTGTTAATTAACAGTGGAAGGTGTTTAACCAGTCGGCAACGCAGAAACATGAAGACAGTACTTACCTGTTTGTTCTAGAATCGTAGGTAGCACCTATATGTACCCAGTTCCCCGCGTTCACGAATGGCCTCGTATCCATACTAAAAGTCACCTGGCCTTGGTCATCCACGTGGGACCAGTGTATCATTCCATTTGCCAGTCGCAAGTCATACTTGGCTCCAACACTTTCTGTTCCAAACAACACATACGTACTTGAAATGGACTCTGGCATTACCCATAATGCAATAGTCACTGCTTCGCGGGGTTTGTTCTCAAAGAATTTGCTATCAAAGAGAAGACTCCCACCGCGCATGTCAATTGCCGATCCGCACTTAAACTCACGTGATGACATATGTACATTACCGGCGATGTTAGCGTCATTGTGGAGACCTGAGTCATCCAGGACAACTCCGTACTTAATTTTTTCAAATCCCAGGTGACATATTAAATACAAGTCGTTTCCTAGGAAACACAAATAAAACAATAACAAGATATTTAAAGGAATACTTTGCAATTTTATAAATGGCTTCGTTACAGAACTTAATATCTGCAAAGATTTATATTTTAATTTATTCGTTTGAATCTTTTAAAGAATATTTGTTGTATAGAACAACTAACAAAAGAATTCACATACATATCAGAGGTACACAGTTATCAGTTGATGGATAGAATTCAGTAGGGTTTTCCATACCATCTCATTTTTTGTTTCCTGAACTTTAAACATTCTATGTAATTTTTTAACAGCTAATAAAACTAACATTATTTCAAACCTTAATTAACCAATTTTTATGAGCTCGTTAATAGAGAAATATCCGAAAATATTGGTAAGTTTCTTTATCCAAAGTTAGTGAATATCTAAACAATCCTGGCTAAAAATTATCAAAATGGTATGATATTTGTTATCGTCTAAAACTTGAGATGTTTCTTTATTATGCCTCTATCTAAGAATGTTCTTTCACCAAAACACAAATTTCAAAATTGTTTAGAATATTAGAATAAATGATATCAAACTATATATGTTAAAATAAAACTAAAATTGAATTAAAACTAATGAGAATGGTAGAGTAAGTCACGTAACAAAGTTTGCTACTAAAAGTTACTTTTCACGAAGTCACAATTTAATTACAAGAAAATTTATGGCTCTCGTAATTAAACTGTGACTTACTGCAGGCCGCAAAAATAACCTTTGGTAGCAAATTTTGTTACGGAACTTACTGAAACATTCACATTTTAAAAATTGAATATCACTTTTTGGACAGAGAATGGTATGAAGTACAACATTATTTTTCACAAAGGTGCGAAACAGAAACGTTAAATTTATTTAAAAGACCGATTATGTCTGACCACATCATGCAATCAATAAAAGACGGAAACAAATCTCAAATCAACTTGTTAGGCTTTCTAAATTTTTAATGTTAACATAAAGTTATTTACCTACAAAGCAAAATAAAGTGCTTTCTTATTAACCAAAAAACAATGTAGAAATGAATTATCATGAGTTTGCTTTAAAGTTTTATTCTTTTGAAGTCACGTTTACTACTTGCGGTTTTATTCTTCTCGACCACATCTCGCAATTGTTACACTCACACTTACAGTGATTTTTAAACAGCAACTTGATTTAGAATAGTGATTTCCTTTGCATAAGGCCCCTCCATGCAGCACAACAGTGCAAGAGGTCGTAAAGATCTCTTACAATGTTATGCTATGCAGAAATGCCAAAGCGTCAGTACTTCTCAGTTCGTGAAAGTACCATGGGTCTTGCTGGTTGAAATAACTCTCCGTGTGGATGCATAACTCTGTTTATACATAACTCTGTCTGTTTGTCTATCTGACTGACTGATTGTCTGTTAGTCTGTCTGTCTGTATGTCTGTCTGTCTGTATGTCTATCTGTATGTCTTTCTATCCAAGAAGTCAAAACCTGGTTCAGTAAAACGAAGCAAATACATAATACATAATACTTTACGTTTTCTATTTAAATTTTGATAGAAAAAAATTTGTGTCAGAAAAAATTAAGAGAAGGAAAAGAAAAGAAACTACACTAAAAACGTAAGTTAGAAAAAATTTAGAATAAGTCTTCATAACAAACCAGTCAAATGCTGTTTTCTCTACCTTCATACAATCTGAAAAGGTTGCGCAAATATACCATCCTGTCTACTAGAAAATATCAGTATGTTTATTGCTATTCAATATATATATGAAGAAATAAAGCACCATAGCAGGTATATTACGAAGAGAGTTAATCAGAATAAGTTTTATATCAGTTTTTTTTAGTTTTAATCCAGCTTCCAGTTGCTATTAAAAACGGTTCTAGCCTTGATATCTTCAAATCCAGACTGAAAACATTTTATTTTAAGAAATTTTATTGAACTTTTTCTATTTTT
>JAOBYJ020122437.1:0-18043 GCA_025403565.2 Palythoa heliodiscus | reverse complement strand
ACGTCCTTCACTGTACACCCAACAACAACTTTATGAGCAGCTTATTTGATTTCTACTACAATAATAATAATAATAATAATGATAATAATAATAATAATAATAATAATAATAATATTTGTTTATGATTACGATGATTATTGTGGAAGTAGTAGTTACAGTAGTAGTAGTAGTAGCAGTAGTAGTAGTAGTAGCAGTAGTAGTAGTAGTAATAGAGCTACACGGTATAAACGGATAAAATTTCTAAATTCTTTTTTTAAATTTTGCAAGCTGTGTTTTTTGTTTCAGCTGATGAACCAACTGTCAAAGCGAAGCATCGGGCGTTTTGCTGGATAAATAATTTTTAAACTTTTAAAAAATGCTTAAGATAATGTGTTTTTACATTTACTTGTGCCTGTGGCCTGTAAGTTTACTACTTTGGCAGTGATTTTCAAAAACACAATGTCAAAATGATAAAAATGCTCCTGAAACGAACTCAATTTACATATTATTTACAAGGGTTTTGGAACAGTTTGTTATTGGACTTATTGCGGCCTTTTTTTATTTGAGACAAAGAAATTCTAATTTATTTTGTTTTTGGTAAGTTCTTTGTTTGGAAAGTATGTTTTTTTTTACTCCCATCGCGCTTGACATTTGATATACCGCTTTGAACAAAATGAACAAAAGTTCAAAATTTATGCGATTTGATGATTTCAGCCAATCAGAGCACCGCTCAAAAGAAAGAAGATGCATTTCTTGTCAATCAAAATTCAAAACGTGACAGCCCACAATTGCGAACGAGCCGATGGAGAAAAGCTACAAGACCGAACGCAATTTGAAAACAAACGAAGACTTCACATTTGTTTACTGCGTAATTTAAAGGACTTTCTTGGTTCTTCGATGGACAGCACGTCCATAATAACTCAAGTGAACAAGGAAGATGAAACCTTGGAAGGCAATCAGTATCAAACACAGGATAAGTGTAAGTAGTGATTGTTCCCTTGCTTCTCGAACGAAGAGCTATATGTTTACTCGGCGCGAAGAATGCCTCGATTGGAACTCGTGCAATTAAATCACTGCAGTTCTCGAATGCGAAGAGCTCTTCACTTGTTGCCGTTATCTGCTCAGTCGTTTTTCTGCATTTCTGTTGCACTCTCTTATTCAATGTTTGTCAAGCCAAAGAGACAGTGCTTGTGGTTAATTTGTGCAATGAAATTGTCATTAAGGTTCGACCCTTTATTCTACTTGTTCATTGTATTCAGTTCTATATGTTCTGCTCTTTATGATCTCTACTTATTGCTAGACTCATAAGTGCCACTTTTTTCCTTTGTAGTGCCCACGTCAATTGTAAAGAAGCCGAGGAATCGGAATATTTTCTCCTCGTTTTTTTGTTGTTTCGGGGCCCAATCAACAGGAGGCACTCCGTGTACTGCAGTCAACCACACGAACCATAATCACAATCATAATGTGAATACTGCCCACGACGAAGTCGATGTTAAAGTAAGTTGATCTTTCGTGTTTTTATTGTGCATTTTGATGATGTGTTCAAGACAGTACCGGGGACAAGTCTCTCGATTGTTAAATTCTAACTCGGCAGTTGATGTTTGCTCATGCATGTGGAAACTTTCGCCATAAATCTGTTCTGTAGAATTACAAATATTTTTGGAACAAAAAGTTGGGCTTCCTTACGAGTTGTTTATCTCTTTGCACGACGGTGTCGCTAGATTTTTGCAGATGTAAACCTGTACATGTTAATTATATTAGCAATGTCGTGCATAGGAAGGATCTGGCACAGTGTGGTTATTTGCTGTCTGTTTGTGGTCTCAGTCAACACAACTGTGTCCTAGAAAAATTTTTCAAAACGGATCACAGAATTACAAATTATCCGTTTTGTTTAACTCCCCGCTGTTTTAGAGGGCTTCCTAAACAAAAAAATGAATTTGATTGCATTTTTCTTTTAAAAATGTATTTATTCATTCCGGTCAAAAGTTTATGTTCGCGCACATTGATCACATTTGCCGGCGAACAGATATGAAATTATCGACATGAAATCGACATGAAAGAATATGACCCGGGGGCTAGTATGTTTCGAGTATTTGTGCACAATTGCGCAAACGTTGCATTTGTACGTTAAAGTAAAAACACCTAGTTATTTGAACATTCTAGGTTGCTATAATTTGTGATTAGGGTAAGTTTGTTAGATTTCTCCTCGAACAACTTGATTCAAAATGATAGTTGTAAATTGTGCAGACAACGGAAGCTCCAGGCAAAGCCAAAAACAAGGGAAGTTTATATCGGAAGTTATAAACTCAATCGAATCGATGTTTTCGTTGAGTTGTTATTGAGCAATGCTCATATGCAAATTGGTTTCGAGAAACACGATTGTGTAAAAAAACAAGAAGCAGGAAGGAGTAAAATTTGCAAATAAACTTCTTCTAATCAACTTGATAGGGGGTAACAAGAAACTACGCCGAGTATCTTTTTACACTTGATGGGTTATGGAATAAACATGAAATTTTGATCATCAACTTCCGAGGGAATTTGCTATGTAGAAATTTTTAGTAGAAATATCAAGATATTTAGGTTCTTTACACACAGAAGATATTTTTTTTATATCAGGAGATAAACTGATCGTAATGCCACATTTATGGTCGAAATGTTTATCTTTTGCCGATAAAATCTCTTGCAAAACCATTTGTTTCCCAGCTACAAAAACTATTTTCACGGTTAACTGTTAAATTTTTAAATAAGAGTAAAGAACAGGAAAATAAAATTTCAGCAAAATCCGTAATGGTGCTTGTAAAGTCCGAGAATCTTGAGCACTCCTGTTTTGCGTACAATAACGTACGCATTTCGTACAGTCAAGATTCGATCAAAAATATGTAATGCAGCTTTTGAAAGGTTATTGGGTCGATTCTTTTATTATACATACTGTTTGCATTAGTTGAGAAGGACGGAAGTTTTCATTTTCTATTTCTAAAGGAATGCCTCTGCCTGCCTCGTGGATTGAGCTACTTATAAAATTTATTCTACAAAGAAACTTTTAACTTGATCACAAAAAAGCCAACAAAATTACAATCGTAAAACGTTTTTTAAAATTTCAGTCTCTTATATAAAGGCATTAAAGTGATTATATTCCTTATTGCTAAAGCTTCATTGTGAAGCATAAATTGGATTTTCCAGAGCGAAAATTCAAATTGTAATATCGATCTTTTTATCATGTTTGTTTGTTTAATACAGGTAATATGTTTCGTTTTTCCAGTATCCGGCTGTATCGATCGGATGTTGAGTTGCTGCGGAAAATTATTCTTCGTTGCGATGGATTAACCGTTTGTCCTATAATTTATTTTCCAAACATCCATAAATGCCCACATCCTTTCGGGGCTGAATATTTTAAAATATTGATTGTTTCATTACCTTAGTCCAGTATAGACGTTTATACATAGATAATGCATCGTCGATCCCCCCAAAAAAATCCAGCCGAAAAATGCCCCTTATAGTAGTAAACTCTTTCATATTTTTATGTTCTAGATACAGTGTATGAAATTTTCCCAAAAATGTTCTTCTATGCGAAAATTAATAATTAAGCAATTAAAAGTGTCTTTAAATTCAATTCCGTTAATAAAGAAGGAAAGTGCTGGCATGTCAGACAGTGTTACTAGCCTGCAGTTAAACTTGTGAAATGTCATAATACATATCTTCTGTTTCAGAATGAGATAAAATTTTAACTTGCAGTTTGCCAATTATATGTGGTTATAATTAACTTTACTAAAATGACTTCATGAAGTGAAAATACTTTTTTATAAACATGTCCAGTCATAAATAAACAGTCAATTATAACTACCTTTGAATGACAAATATCATTTTCTATCAAACTAAAGCAGTATTTCTAATTAGAAAGTCTAAGAACATATACGTACAATATCAAATTATATTGTTCATTAAAATGAGTTAACTGCTATAGTCTGATTGGTTTGTTTTTAACATTTTAACAATTTTAACCTAACACTTGCAAGTTGATTACTAATCAAACATTAGAGAGTAGTTAGCATTACTCTTCAATGTTTTTTGTTCATTTTAACCTAGGCCTTTACTTTGTGTGGTAAAGATATTTTTGTAAACCTATACAAAGATGTTTGAGATAGAGTCTGCCACCAAAGCCCCAATAACCAATAAAATAATTTTAGATATCCCTAACTTTGCACGTTTACTTTGCTGGTCTATAGTGCAGTCTAAGTCTTTGTTCTAATGACATCCTCAAAAATTAGGAATATTTATGACCCTAATTAAAAATATTGTATCAAAATTTAAAAATAATTATAAACATGTTACTCATAAAAATGCTGTACAAAAAACTGGTCAAGACTATTGCCTGTACAGTGGAAATGATAAACTGAGATCAAAATGGAAATTTTTAAAGATTGAAATTAGGTATACTGCAAAATCTTTTTTTAGGTTTTAAATAAAATTGCTTTGATTTTCAGTTTACACTTTGCCTACATCAGAGTATAATAAAGCTGTTCTACAGTTTTAATGGACAAAAAGGTTTTAAGTTTTAACCAATATTTATTTAGCACATGTGAGAACAATTTATTAAGTTGTGGTTTTAAGCAATCATTTTAGTGAAAGCAAACTTTATATTTGAAAAAATATACAATGTAAAGATCCAAGATTTAAAAAAAATAATTATTATTATTATTATCATAATAAATAAACTTTATTCATAGATTTAAAAAAAATAGTCTATTTACAGATTCAAGAATATGAATATAATATTAAAATATATATACCCTATGTACATTCTTCTTGTGTACGAAAGAGAGTTGTAAAAAAATGACTATCTAAAAAAACACTACTAATAACAATTATAAAAAGCATCAAAAAGTTAATAAAAATATAAAAACTATCTAAAAATAATTATCATTATTATTATTATTATCATTATTATTATTACTATTACTATTATTGTTATTATTATTATTATTATTATTGTTATTGGACTAACATTATAAATTTTTTTGATAAATAATATAACTAGATAGAACTTTAACTTTATCATTATTTCATAAAATTTACAAACTTCTTGTTTTCAGCCCCAAACCAAGTATTTATTACCCAGTGTAAACCAAAAGGATGTACACAAGAATTGTATTGTCATAGATCTGGACGAAACTTTAGTTCACAGCTCTTTCAAGGTGAGAAAAATGCCACAATAAAGCTTGTTTTATGCTTTAGTCAACTTATACCTAAAATCTCTGAAAATGCCCTATTTAAAGTTATAGCTAGATTGAAAAATTTTTTAAAGATATAAATGATACATATATATTTAGGCAATCCTAAAAGTGGAGCTCCTGATGTTATTACAACATTGAAAGTTCCTTCCATAACCAAATTTTCTCTGATGGATAGCTTACCAATTTTTCTTACTCATAGTTTTGTGCGATCCCAGGGTCCATATGGAAGTTGTTTGGGCTACGCTATGTCATAACCAATTTTTCTCTGATGGATAGCTTACCCATGGTGCTCTGCAAGAGTTCCACTATATAACTAGGGCTAAATCCTTTTATATGCCTTAGTGTTTCATTGGAGCAAGAGCTAATATCTTCCCTTCCTGTTGTGTTATATGGGTGGGAATTGTTTACTCCTCCTGCAGGACAAGACACTATTCCATCACAGGTTAGCCCCCAGCAGAAACTGGTACTCATTTTACTAGCCTCATAAAGATGGAAAGCTGACTCAACTTTGGTGACATTATATAATACAGTAAACATCTGCTGAAAACCTCCATTTGTTGGTTTTGGAGCTTGAGTCTTTGTCAAATATAGATCTAAATTTTCTGAGTTTTTTCATTAGAAAGTTTTAAAAAATTGAGTTTGTTTCATTCTGATCAGCAGGAATTCTTGCATTAGCAATGTACTGTCACTTACAACATTAATATTTACTAACGAGGATAATATTTACCAAATTTATGACCTATTACTACTACTACTACTATCCATTTATAGTCATCGGACACGTCAGATGTGTATGTGACTTGTAGCTTTCAGCAAAGATCTCCACTTTAATACTCAGTCTTCAGTTGTTATAATATTGACTGCTTTAAAAGTAATGACAATTTTTATTAATGCTGATCCCATTTTTTATTTCCATTTCATTTGCTATTATAAAACCTGTATTTGCTCTGTTTTTACACAGCCTGTGAGTAATGCAGATTTTGTAGTTCCAGTTGAAATTGATGGAACCATTCACCAGGTAATATTTATGAAAGTTTATAGGAATGCTAACCCAAGTGTACATAAGGCTCTAACAAAAACTAAATAGTTTTATTGATTTTTGAGATCTAGTTGGGATGTGGCCATGGTCTGGTTTCAGTAACATGACAAGTTAATAGATAATTCATTGTGGTGAGCTCTGGCCATTACAGAGAATAATGGTTCTGCAAAACTTAGGTCCATTTCAAATACAGTACAACTATAGTTGAACTGATCTAGTTCTATTGGAGCACGAGTTAGGCTCAACCTGGTATCAGACATCAAATTTGAATGGAACTTAATTCATGTTTTGTAGTCTAACATTCACTGAATTGAACTGGTAAATTTATTTGGCCATATTTGTAATTTATTATAACTATTTATAATTTATGCACTGAGTTCAGCATGACTTTAGTGTTCACGGCAACTGAAACAAACCCCAAGCTAGAGTCGTGTAACAATCTTCTACTTTTTGCATTGTTGTGAGGCCAGTAGCAGGCTGCATGTAACCTGTACTGGGCAACCTGCTCTGCAACTGCCATGTCATATTTACCTTTAACTGTGAAAAACCATATTGTATCTAATTTTATCGCAGGCAAAAATGAATTGTGTTGCGAGTGGAAAAAAAATTGTTCAGGTTTGACATCTCACTAAAAACTTGCAATTTTTCCTTGTCATCAGTAATGCATTACATGTTGCTGGAAATATGTTGCCTCTTATAACACGGCCTTTAGATTTTTGCTCGGCACTCGTACAAACAATTGCCAATCTGCAGTGGGGCAAATGCACAGTAACTCCTTAACAAAACAGCAATACATGATGCTGTAAAGATCATATCATAATGTCATTGCTTGTATAACCATGGTACAAAATCTGTCACAATATAGATTGACTAGTTGAGCTGGTTTGATCGTATAGTGAATTATTTTTTTTGCTTTGTCAGGTGTATGTTTTAAAACGACCCCATGTTGATGAGTTTCTGAAACGAATGGGAGAGATTTTTGAATGTGTACTTTTTACAGCCAGTTTAGCAAAGGTAAATTAATTTTTTTTTCCAATTGTTTACTCAATGAATCAGTGCATATATTCAGCTGACTTTAAGCTTATTTCTAATAATCTTATGCTGAAATAATTGCTTTTCAGCATATTTTATTTTTTTCAGGTAAAGCAGATTAATTTTACTGAAGGAATTACTCTGGTTAATAAAAGTATCTTAAAATTTAAAGAATTTATTTTCCATACATTCAATACTAAAGACTATTCTAGATGTTTTCTTTTTAGTTGGTTTATTTTATTTTAGTTTTTTGGCTGGTGTCCTTAGTGGGTAACCATTATCAATATTATTTTATTGACACATAAAGTTTATTAAATCGAAATTTAAGGATGCACAGGATTCTTTTTGACCAATTTTTTTTACATTAATTTTAATTTTTTTATTTATTCATCTGGCTCAGATTACTTGCCAAACGATTATTGGCCAGAAGGTGATGGGGGTATGAACCACAAACACCTCTATGCAAACACAGATAAAAGTTCTACTGGATAGAAACTTGCTTTTTCTCAAGTTCGATTTTCAACGAAAATTCATGATTTCAAAGTGCTTATTCTCCCTTGATATTTTATCGATTCAGTTGAAATTTGGAACACTGTTAGGGAACCACTTGAAGTCCAAAACAGTATCTAAGTTTTTTTAAAAAATGTTTGGTTCTTGAATTAAAAGGATTTGTATAAAAAAATTTGCTAAATTTCGCAACTCAAACTTCAAAAACCCATAACTAAGAACAAAGCAATTAAAAAGAAAATCAAGTCACAGTTTTTGACTTCAATATGTGGTAGACAAATTGCAACAGAAAACAATGGTATATGTCTCAACGTGCGGGAGAATAAATACTTGGGATAAAACGTGTCATTTTTGAAAAAATGGCTTATAATTATTTTTGGTTTCAAGTGACATCGTAGCAGCCATGTTGGTGCCCTTGAAAAATTTAAGACTTTTGACAATTTCTTAATAACACAAGTACTGTAATACCTGACTTGCTAATCACCCTTTCTTGCAATCAAAGAGTGAATTACAAAGGGCACAGCTCAGCAAGGTAGGATCAAAGGAGCTGTGCTGCCAGCTAGGTGCTTGGCCCCAGATACAATCAATGCATGACCTGCATGTGTTCAGCATCACAGCCAGATGGAATCTACTGGGAGTCAGTTTTGGGGAGAGAGGAAAACTGGAGTACCCAGAGAAAAACCCTCCGAGTCAGATTGAGATCAACACACCTCAGCCAATGTGCGAGCATGGGAGTTCATCCCGGGTCCACAGAGATGGGAGGTGCGAGCTTTACCACTTGACTGTACTGACTCCCCTTTTCTTTTATTTATGGTACCAGAAGCATATAACTAATAGAAGCATCTAACTTCCACTATATGTCTTTAAACCATGCTGGAACACTTTCCCGACCAATTGCAACCAATTTACCAAATATGGAACCCTGTCACGCACAGAGTAGAGCTTGCATTACAGCTGCTGTTCAAGACAAAATGGTCGCTAGCGTTATCCTATTGAAAGCTGCAAAACTTGGATAAATTTTCTTCAGTTTTATCCAATAGCGTATGTTTAGCATGAAGGCATGATTAAAGTGAAATTTGAGGTGTAATTTTAGTTTTAGTGACTCAACCGAGTAAGTTGTGTACCTTCACTTTTAGTATTTACCACCAACATTAAATTCCTGCTTATTTTATTTCTTTTTGAATTTCTGTCCAGGTCATAGTTTACTTTTGTAATAGCCAAAATGTTAACATCTTCTTTTGGCAATGCAATACACAAATTAGAGTAAAATCCAAACAAAAACCGGTTTAATAAATCAACGTTCGGCCGTTCCCAATTCAAATTGTTTAAATTCTTTTAAGCCAAGGTGTTACTCGGAATCTGAGTTTTAGCAAAAATAACAGAGACACAGTTTTGAATTCAAAGTAATCACTGTTTATTTATCATTTTGAATTAATTACATTTATTTGCACATGATGAATGTTTCATTTATAGTAATTCAAAAACGAGATAAAGAAAAACTTGCCAAGCTACTTTAGACTACAAAAGTGCTAACTCGGTGAAGATTTTAAAATCTTTTTGTACAAATTTTATTGTCGCGATTTGCTCAATAACAAAAGGACTGATTTATCGGCATTAATAAAAATTATTGTTATTTAAAAATGAAACTTGCCAAAACACGTCGAAATTAATTTTATTAAAACTTGGTTGAGTCATCAAACGTTTTGACTTTTGTTGCCTGTTTACTTTGCATGATTGGTTTTATAGCTAAAGCTGGAAGTGAGTGAATTTTGCTCTATACAACAACTTTTCTGAAGACTCAAAAGCACTAACTGTACTTCCTGGTTCACGACTCCTCCCAGTGAATCATCTTGGGCTCCATGGGTTTAGTAAAATCTTGAAAAATTCTGAGAGCGAGAATGAGCAGTTAAGCGAGGTTCATTTATCTCTCACCAAACCAGCCCCAATGCAGGACTGAGAAACTTTGAATCCCAGTGAAATAAGTTCTCTATTAAAATCAAACTCAACCAGTACTTTCACGTTAGTCATTTTAAACATTGATGTGATTTAATGAAATTGTTAAGTGACTGAATGAACTATCTAGCGGGGAGCGGCACCAAAATTCAACCTCGCCCTCAATTCAGCAGTGAGTGAAGGGTTAAGGAGAATTTTTGTTTTGATATTGAATGAAATGTTTCTGTCAAGAGATTCCAGAGCTTGTTTTCAGCTGCTACCATTAGATTTTACACTTAAAGTGTTTTTTCTGCATTTTCAGTCAAACAACAGAGTTTCGAAGCAAAAAAAAACATAACAAAAGCAAGAACTTTCGAGTATTTCACTTGCGAACTTCGCTTTGTATTTCCGCTCACTTTGGGTAAAGATAAAAAAATACTTCTATATGTACAGCAAGACGTGTTAAGTTTGCCAACCTGTTTGGATTTTTCTTTTATTTTGATTTCTCGAACTGCTGTCCAAGGTATCCGTAAAATCCTTTAAAACATTAAAACTACTGAGCAGTCGTTGTTGACCCCTTGAGTCTGAAAAACAAAAGTCAAAGCACATACTCGGCCCGTTGTTCTACTAAAATATAACAAAACAACGTCAGAAAAGTGGCTCTAAAAATTATCGTTTTCAAGAATCTCACCCTTGCTTGAGAATCTGGTTTAATATTTTGGTTTACATACGATTTCTCTACCACTTACTTAAAATTGTAAACAAACCATGACAATCGCCAGGATTTTACAACAAGCGTGACAGACCAAACTCCAAATTAGGTAATGTGCCCTGATTGGTCAGGAAAGTGTTCCAGCATGGTTTCAACGTTATACGCTTCTATTAGTTATATGCTTCTGATGGTACTAACATAGCCACTTTGTCTTTTGTCTTTGGCATCCCTACGGAGTGCGTGAAAATGCTCTATTTTGGTATCATCATCATCACCATCATCATCATCATCATCATCATCGTCATCATCATCATTTATCATCATCATCACCATCACCATCATCATCACCATCACCATCATCATCATCGTCATCATCATCATTTATCATCATCATCATCACCATCATCATCATCGTCATCATCATCATTTATCATCATCATCATCATCATCATCACCATCATCATCATCATTTATCATTATCATCATCATCATCATCATTTATCATCATCATTTATCATCATCATCATCATCATTTATCATCATCATCATTTATCATCATCATCATTTATCATCATCATCATCATAGTCATCATCATCATCATCATCATAATTTAGCACTTTTTCCAATATTGATCAAATGCGCTTTACAGGTTATAATTAGTAATATTAAACAGAATTAATTACAATTAATGAAAATAAATAAAAGAATAAACTAATAAAGAACTTCATTAAAAAGGCAGATCTTAGTCATCTTAGTATCTGTCCTGAAGCTCTTATTAAATTATGAAGGCTTTGGTGCACACGATGCTATAAACAATTTTATCAATAATTGACTATATGTGTGACACTGACTTACAGTATGCTGATCCTGTGGCTGATTTGCTTGATAAATATGGGACATTTCGAGCAAGATTGTTCAGGGAGTCGTGTGTTTTTCACAAAGGGAATTATATAAAGGTATGTCATGAACACAAACTAGAAACTGATACAGTATTTGATTATGCATTACAGCTGAGTCAACTGGAACAAGTTTGGGAAAATGTGACTGTCTTGTTTCAAGATGTAACAAAATTTGTCTGGTTGAGTATTGAACACCTGATCTTAAAGTTTTGCCCCAGGCGTGCAACTGCTACTGTAGTTGACTAGATGTAGATTACTATTATTTAGATACTAAATTTTCATAATAAACAGTTTTACTGTATTTAGATCCAGAGTCATTCCTGAGGCATTGTGAAAACAATTTTTAAGGTGTATCTAATAGGCCTTAGCCTTATGCATGATAAGGCCTGTTGGTCAATTTCTCCACCAAGCCTTGTTTGCATGTAATTCCTTCCTCGCTTCATACAACTTCACAACATTCCATGCCGGTATTCTTTTCAATTTTCATTGCCTTGGGAGTTCATGGAATATGAAACTTTAAGGTTTGCAGTTTGGATGCAAGGCTTGGTGGTGAAATTGATTAGCAGACCATAAAATTATGATGCATAAGTGCTATTGCTGTACAGTGACTTTGAGCCTTCAGAATAATAAATTCTACTCTGTTTACCAGATCTATAGGTCACGGTTACCTGCATATAATACTCTAGTTATCCTTAACAAAAATATTTTTCAATAACTACTAATAATTTTTATGGACTTTATTTTCAGGATCTGAGTAAATTAGGAAGAGAATTAAAAAGGATAATTATTGTGGATAATTCTCCTGCTTCATACAGCTTTCATCCTGAAAATGCAGTAAGTACAGAAGTTTGTATTGGCTGAGCACCAGATGTTTGTATGGCTTAGAATTTAATTGGATTTTACCCACTTAAGTCATCCAGTTTTAATGGTTTGAACCTTAATAATGATTTGAAGTGTGCTTTAAGATTAAATGTAAAGACAGAGGGAAAATTTGTTCCAAATTACATAAATTACTATAATTTTGGTACTCTGACTAAACTTTTCTTTTTCATTGGAACATTTTCATCAAAAATATATTAATACAGAGGAACCCCGCCTAATGACCACCTCGTTAATGTGACCACCTCGTTAATGTGACCACGTCGTTAATGTGACCACCTCGTTAATGTGACCAATGACCACTTTTTGAATTTCCAACGTGACTATTTCGTTGTTTTTAACCTCATTACTATGACCAGTAATGCATTCAGACAAGTAGTGTACGTAATAGAAAATAAAGTAAATGCAAAGTGACTGGCTTGAGTGCAGGACAAGCCAGTCAAGAGTTACAGATTTTTTCTCAAAATCTTCTTCATAAATGAAACTGGAGCCCGCTCCACATGATGTTAGTTTTGTAAATACATGCGGCAGTTAGTTCCTGTTTTTTTGTTTTAGTAACTCTTGTCAAAATAGTTCTGTTTCAATTAAAGTATAATTATTTTGTTATTTGAATCAATGAATGCGATATATATGCTTGAGAACATTGAAGGTGAAAAATTGATATACTTGCAATACACATCATTAATTTTTAAATATGCCAGCTATGAAATATGACCCTACCCCGGTAATACGACCAGCCCATTAATATGACCACTTTATTTTGTCCCATTGGTGGTCGTTCCACTGTAATAATTTACTGTTATTATACTTCCATGTTGAGGTGTATTAACTGAGATAATGTTTGAGAATGGTGTTTGTGTAGATATTTACATGATTAGATAAAGCTAAAACACTGTTTTGTTTTTTTCTATTCAGCTATTATTACCCAAAAAACTTAGTTTAGGTCAAATAACGTAACTACGTATGCGCAGCTAGGTACCAAAGAAGTGGCAGTAGTGGACAGCTGTTTTGCTCTTATTGGAGCTCGTCAGCACTACATAGCCTCAGCTACATAGGAAAGACACAAGGTCTCCCTAATTGGTAGCTGTAACTTCTAAGGTGGACTAAAAATCTCTTTAAACCTAAGTCACCACACTATAAGTGTGGGACCTTTGCTGCGATATAGTGCCATATAGTGTGGTGACTTAGGTTTAAAGAGACTTTTAGTCCACCTTAGAAGTTACAGCTACCAATTAGGGAGACCTTGTGTCTTTCCTATGTAGCTGAGGCTATGTAGTGCTGACGAGCTCCAATAAGAGCGAAACAGCTGTCCACTACTGCCACTTCTTTGGTACCTAGCTGCGCATACATAGTTATGTTATTTAGTGTTTAGGTCCCATCCAAGATAAATTTTCATTCTTCTTTCCTCCCTGCTTCTGCCAATAATAAACAGCAGGGTTTACTATATAATATTTACTGCACCTTGGGCACTAGAGCTCCTAATTTTTATTTAGTTCTGATGTGTTATTATGTGAAATTATTTTTTCTTCCTTAGCTAGCAATATTATTTTGTTGGACTTATCAGTATCATTAATTATACAAAGACTAACAGGAATGCATAAAACATTAAATAATAAATGCGCAATGCAGCACATATTAACCAAAATAAGGTCTTTGCTGATGTATTGATTAAAGTTACTGTTATAGCTGTAATAAATAATTTCAAAGATGATGATGATGATGATGTTGAATGATGATGATCATGATGTAGATTTGATGTTGATGATAATGATGTTGATCTTGATGATGATGATGTTGATGTTGATGATGATAATGATCATGATGATGATGTTGATGATGATAATGATCATGATGATGATGTTGATGATAATGTTGATCTTGATCTTTACGATAATGATTTTTGATGATGATGATAATGATGATGATAACGGTGATGTTTGATGATAATGGTGATGATGACAATGTTTGGTGATGTTGAGATTGATCTTGATCTTGGTGATGATGATTTTGATAATGATGATGATGATGATTTTGATGATGATGTTGATGATAATGATGTTGATAACATTCATCTTGATCTTGATGATGATGATTTTGATGATGATGATGATGATGATGATGTTAATGATGATGATATTTGATGATGATGATGATAATGATGATGGTCATGGCAGTGTTGATGATGAAACCTCTAAAGGTATTGAAAACATGAATTTAAATTTCTGGAATGCCAGTGATGTACAAGTGTTGAAATTTGATTTCTCTAATTTCTTGCCATTCTGCAGGTGCCTGTTGCATCATGGTTTGATGACTTTGGTGATACAGAACTAATGGATCTCATCCCCTTCTTAGAGAATCTAAGCACTGCCGATGATGTGTTAGCATTTCTAAGAACAGCAAATATGAATTCTTATAGAGTCCACTGTAACAGCCAAAATATTAACTCAGTGCCACTTACAGATGCAAACTCAAATTCATGAAAGGTAGAAGTCAAGAGTATTTTTTATACATATTCAAAAGAGGGCTGGGATTGGAGATTTGGATATTTCACAAGTTTTGATCTTGTGGTTTTATTTTAAACTATTTTGACTGTTACCCAGAAGATAAATCTGTAACAAAACAGAAAACCAAGATACATTTTAATAATACAGATTTTATTAAGGGCATTGTTATATTCTTGGTTCATCTGTCGAGGTAATTATGTTTTCAATTTTCACAATTTTATAATGTTTCGTATTAATTTTTATGACCATAACCAGAAGCATGATACACTTCTGCTACTACATTATATGTTTTTGAACCATTAGTTACTGTACCAACCTATTTTTTGAGAAGATAGTAGAATTCCCTGTTGTTCCTCAACACTTAGTATTATTTAGTCTCAGAAGTTGAAAAATTAACTATTAAATGAATGTAAAGTAGTGAAAAATTATGTTTTAGGAGGAGCTTTTCCTTTTTCCATGGCAGCTGATAGAGAAATGCAAAGAAGATTTGGAAAGGAATAGGTTGAGGGCACATACACACTTTATTGAAATTTCCTTTGCAGGAAATGCCAAACCATCGCTCCAAACACAACTGCAGTGTTACTTTATTAGCAGACAGCTTGGCATCCACCATTAAAATAATTTTAAGTCCCTTAAACTCAAATTTCTCACAAAAAATAACTTTTCTATGCAGATCCCCCCCCCCTCCAATTGCAGAAAAGATTCTTAAATTATTTACAAGTTTCATCATATAGGGAAGTAAAGGAGCTAAGTTGCAATGATGGGAAATCTGGAATTTCCAAATTTAAACTGAGACATGATCCAAAAAATTCTGAAATCCCATCAAAATCACAAAAAAGAGAAAGCTGCCCCTTAACTTTTGTAGATACGTACATACGTTATTTTATGCACTTCAACAATTTTTATATACAATAATTATATGTTTTTATGTCTTCTATTTTAGTGTTTATTAATAAATACAGAAAATGAAACATACTTATTCTAATGAAAAACATTCTGAAAAAAGGGTACTTTCATTCATTTTAAAGAAAATCATTAATTGAAAATTTACAGATTCTGACAGAACAAAATTGTCAATGACCACTGCAATTTGAATTTTGGAACAGTTTTTACATTTTGTTAATTTTAATTATGAAATACAATTATTTGGAACAAAATTTGGTTGCTTCAATAAGTTCTGTTCTGTAAAGTGCTTACTTTCTAGGGGGGGGGGATATTAAGGTGGGGGTAGGAAGTTCTGAGTGGTTCTTTCAACCACTTACTCTGAAGTTAAAATATCTGAAATGGCATTCGTAACTGCAATAGCTTTATATTTTCCAGGGAACTCTGACCTTACACCCCTTTCCCCCATCCTTTCTGCAAGAAAAATTTGCACCAGTGATTTGAGTCAAACCTTTCCTTGCCAAATCCCCACCATAAAATTATGTCATGAATCAGCCAAATACAATGGTCACTAAAATGTATCATATAGGATATATTGCCAGTTCAATTAAATTGAAAAATATGAAAACTATTTCCAAACATGCATTAATTTTATAGTGCTCTAATGTTGAAAGTCAATTTGTCAATAGTTGGAGATTTCTTACTTGATATTGTTTCCCTAGAAGTATTTCTGTTTCGGCACAGAAAACACGGTTTGCAGATATCAAGTTTTGTGATGCTGTCCAGTGATGGATTTCACAATAATTATTGTTTTAATATTAATAAAAAAGTTGCAGGAAAATGAAGCCATTGGCAGTGTCCTTTTTGACACATAAGTTACATATTAGCTTTGTTTTGCAATCATACTGTGCAATTTTTGTTTGGCCTTAACAAAAGCACCACAAACGAGCAAGTTTTAAAATAATAATGATGAAGAAAAAATTTGAATAACACTCAAACTTGTGACATACCTAGAATTGACTGGGTGTGTGAAAAAAGGCCAGACAAATTATAGATGTTTATGTACACTTCTAGCAAAATGCACATATTGGGTCATAGATTCACCTATCTATGCAGTAGACAATATTGTCATTCAGTTTTAAGATAGATCGAAAATTACTTGTTGATGGACAAATGCACTACCCGAGACTCATGTCTGAAATATGCTAGCATGCAATGTCAGAACATACTCTGTATTTTTTACTCCTGTTGATACCATATACACGAAACTGAAGATTCAGAATTTAGAGCCATAAATGTTAGATGTAAGTTATACACCTTTTATCAATGTAAAGATTGTTTTCGGTTGTTTAATTACAGAAGAGAGCAGGTGTAATTTATATTCATAAAAAATTTCACAAAAAGAGTTTGATCAAAGTTAGTAGAGTGGACTGGTTATGACACTAAGAAAACTACAAAGAAGATTGCAATGCTGCTTTGTTTGATGTTGTGTGCACTGTCACGGTTATGATCTTTTTTTGTTGTTGGTGTGATGGCTCGTTAGTCTATTGGCCATTTCTTTATTTACATCTGAAAACCTTTTATAATCTGTGCACTCTCAACGTCATATTGCAATAGGAAAAGAGAGAACAAAAAGATAGAACAAAGAAAGCCACCAAGTTTCCCAACCATTTAACTCTACTAGCTATGGTTTGATGAGAGCTGATTCAACATGTTTAAAAGCTTGATTGAAATTTGCACAAGTACCGGATATAAAATTAATTATTCTGTTATGTAATCATAATTATTAGCTAAAAATATGTGAGCCTTAAGTTTTCAAAAATGATATGGGGAATTAATTGTTTTTTAACCTCCATTGTTGCTGGTCCATCATTTGAAAGTTAAATTTTGTGCAGTGGTGTCACTAGTGTTGCTGGTTTTTTTACAGAATAAATTAATATTAATAGTCCTGAACTGATCTTTGTTGTCAATGTAAAGACATGCGAATGAAAACAGTATTTTAAAGAACAAATTATTTTTTTTTTGTATGTTTTAATTTGCCTTTTAAGGTCTTATCAAATCTTGTGTAGAGTAAATTAGTTTGAATAGAAATTTTGAAGTGTTAAACACCTGAAAAGTGCCAACGGAATTACCATACAATTTTGAAGGTAATTCAACTGGCAAATTGTGCACAATATTGAGAGGGGGCAGTTAACAGTAGTATGTTGTGACATTGCATCCTGTAGTTTTACACAACTTGTATACAATGTTAAATATAATGCAGTAGTAGAAACTATGTACATAGTACTGTATATCAAATATATTGTATAGGTTTACCAATTACATTTTGTAGAATCTGAAATCTCTAACTGAAACAACGTATACATAATAAGATATCTCAATATCTTTTATTCTGTAGTGAGCATCTATTTTTTTACTTTTATTTTTTTATAAAACTATTCTGTCT
>JAOBYJ020122224.1:0-10203 GCA_025403565.2 Palythoa heliodiscus | reverse complement strand
CACAAAAGAACCTTTGGCCATTGGCTATGGCTCGATTCTTTGGTGTAATGTCGGTATAACATCAGCCAGAGCTAAAGTGTTACATTTACATAATAATAATAATAGTTATCTTGTTAACATCAACTGATTTTTGATTTCATTGAATTGCAGTGCCGCCTCATAGTAGCAACAATGTGTGGACAATCTTGTGATCGTTTCAACACATTTCTTTATCCCCTAATGGTTATCCTCAGCATTATAATGTTTGTGCCACTGGACCTCTCTATCGAGCTTTGTTTATTGGTTCTCTACACCATTTCAGTTGGCTTTGCTCATCTCATTTATGGAATATCAGTGGTAAGTAGCAAAATCTCTGACTGATGAAGGAGTGGAATATATTTTGAAAGCTCCTCAAATTATACCACTTTGTAAAACAGCTGCGGGTCAAAAAAGCTTTGTATACCGCGCAACATCCATTTGGAACAGCCTTTCTCAAGATCTGACTAACTTAAACAACCTAAACAGTTTTAAAAGACTTTACAAGCTATCACTTCTTGAACAATAGTCATTATTTCACATGATTTTATTCATATTTTAGTAGTATTTTATTAGTTAGTTTTTAAATTGTAAATTATTTCTGAAAAGCCATTTTATTGGAGATTTAATAAAGTTTATTATTATTATTATTATTATTATTATATAAAAAACGGAACTTCCCTTTTGTTTTGGCAGTTTGTAGAGGAGCAGGAAGGAGGATTTGTCACTCCCACAGAGGCAAAGTCTTGCTTTCTTTAGTAGACAGAACAGTTCCAATAATTGTTTCCTCTTATTGGTTTCATATTTCCAATAATTGGTTTCACGTTTCCGATAATTGCTTTCTCCTTTTCAATAATTGGTTTCATGTTTCTGATAATTGGTTTCACATTTCCAAGAACTGGTTTCACATTTCCAATAATTGGTTTAACTTTTTTAGTAACTGGATTGGTTTCATATTTCCAAAATTGGTTTACCATTTTCAGTAACTGGTTTTACATTTCCGATACTTGAATTCATATTTCCAGAAACTGGTTTCACATTTTCAATAATTGTTTTCACATTTCCAGTAATTGTTTTTACATTTTCAATAATTGGTTTAACGTTTTCAGTAACTGATTTTACATTTTTAATAATTGGTTTAACATTTCCAATATTTTTTTTGTTCTATTTGTAGGTCAATGAGCTGTGTGATCATCTTGGAATTCGATGCTTTTCCTTAAAGAAACCTTGAATTTTTAATCGGATGAATGGATATAGCTGAACATAATTCTTATTTTTAACATGCCTATGTCAATATGTTATTAGTTGTACAAAATAGTTACCTGCTGTATTAATATTGTTAATATCAAATTGAAGATGTACAGTATGTTATTCTAATTGGGTTAACAGTCAATGTTAGTAGTATAGTATGAGCAGAATTACCCCCTTTTTTGCGGTGCTATTGCGGTGCCTGCATAAGTTATCTTACTATTGCGGTGCCTACATAAATTATCCAAGGATGACGTCATACGTCATAAATGATTTCTTTTGTATTCTAAACTCATGAATAAAATGCGGTGGATTCTCATAAATTATGACATCATCCCTAAAATATGTGCTGTATTCTTTTGTTTTGGAACTACTTGCCCAAACTTGCCCGATTATTTTGTTTTGAGGGATTGCACCATCATGTGTAATGCTTCTATTTTTAGCTTGCTACTGATAATACAAGGAGCAAAGCCAAGCGGTGCTGTTATTTCAGAATTCGAAAAATATAGAAATTACATGTAATTTTCAGTCAGTGCACGTGAGCCATAAAGCTTATGCAAATCTAAGCAAGAGGTAAAAACGCAGCTGTAAATAAACAATAAATACATTAATCTTCTATTGTTTTGCTTTGAATAGCTGTCAGCGAGATTTCGTATTTTAATGAGTCTGCAACGGCTGAGTGAATTTCAAATATTTAATGATTTTGGTGTTTGATATTCCCACTTCTTAGATGTAGGAAAATATTTTGAACTTGATTGAACAAACTAACATGAACACGAAAAATGAAGTGAAAGGAAAGTATTGGTGCCAAATGCTTCAATTTTGGAATATTTACTGTTTTCAATAGTTGAATGCATTTTGGCATATTTAATAATTTGTAATGGACGGGTGATGCTTACAGAAAAATGATGATGAGGAGCAAATGAGGAGGAGGAAATTGAGGAGGAGGAGGAGGAGGAAATGAAGAGGAAATGATGAGGAGGAGGAGGAAATTGAGGAGGAAATGAGGACGAGGAGGAAGAAATGAGGAGGAAATAAGGAGGAAGAGAAGGATACGGTCCAATGACTCTATGTTAGACTATATGGCTTGACTATGTTAGACTATATAGCTAGACTGTGTTAGACAATGTTAGCCTATATAGCTAGACTATGTTAGGCTATGCTAGACTATATAGCTAGACTTTGTTAGACTATATAGACTATGTTAGACTAGATAGCTAGACTATGTTAGACTATATAGCTAGACTATGTTAGACCATATAGCTAGACTATGTTAGACTATATAGCTAGACTATGTTACACTATATAGCTAGACTATGTTACACTATATAGCACTATATAGCTTAACTATGTTAGACTATATAGCTAACATAGCAAGTGGAATAAGATCCTCCAGAATAACGTTCATGGCAATGAACTCTTCGAGCTCTTCGAAAGTAGCGAAACTGTTTAAAAGCTGTTCCATATTCTCCTTAAGACTTTGTTGTTGCTTTGATCTTGCTGCTAAAATGTCAACACCGCTTGGCTTTGCTCCTTATATTATCAGTAGCAAGCTAAAAATAGACACATTATGCATGATGGTGCAATCCCTCAAAACAAAAGAATAATCGGGCAAGTTTGGGCAAGCCATTCCAAAACAAAAGAATACAGCGCATATTTTAGGGATGATGTCATAATTTATGCATGCTCCGCACATTAATAAGAATCCACCGCATTTTATTCATGAGTCTAGACTACAAAAGAAATCATTTATTTAGGACGTATGACGTCATCCTAAGATAATTAATTCCACCCGCACGTTAATGAGAATCGCTCGCAAAAATATGGGTAATTCGGTCCCTACTATATTACTTATGTTTCTTAATACAAAAAATAAAATTTACTGTTTTTCTTTGACATGCCTACCTGGTAACAAAAGACATGACACCTTGTAACAGTCAATGTTTCATAATAAAAAAAATGAAATTTACTGTTTTTATTTGACATGCCTATTTTTTTCTATTGGACACCTGGTAACAAAAAAAGTTCGATTGGTATTTTTCTTTATAAAAACACCAAACATATAACTTCCACAGTGATGAGACAAAAAATGACCAAAAAAAATGGTGAGAGGCTAGGTATTTAATTTACAGGGTTGCCACGGTCAGTGAAAAGTCAGGGAAAAACGAATTTTTTCAAGGTCAGGGAAAGTCAGTGAATTTTGCATTTGGTCAGGGAAATTTTGGAATTCTGCTCCAAGTCAGGGAAATTTATATAATTTTGGATATTATAAGGTTTTCCTTTAAATCTATTGAACGTCTAAACAAAAAAACAAAATTATGCGAAGCCTGTTTTGTTCTCTGTGAAATTGCCGAGTTTAAGGTCAGTGAAATCTTGCTCAAGGTCAGGGAAAAGTCAGGGAAGTTTTTTAATTTTGACATGTGGCAACCCTGATTTAGAGCTTGCTAAGTTATCATGAACTCTTGGGTTATTCTTTTATATTGTGACGTCATGATGCGATCTTCAAGGTAATTATCTTAATTTAAATAATTGTGAATTTGGCTTGAACAGAATTCGAGTCTGTAATCTGTGCAATACCAGTCCAGTGCTCTAGCAACCCAGCTATGATATCACAACGGTTGAGAGCAGGTCAGTTCTAGAGGGTCTATCTATGCCACTTGAAGTTGAGCAACTGACAGTGTAATATGTATTGAATATGCAGTATAAACCTGTCAAATGTTCTGAAATATCAAGTATCCCATATACAGAACAAGAGACTTCCAGATAACACAGTTGGAAACGAGATCAGTTTTATTCTCTCTAAAGCAGTCATATCTAATACAGTTTTTGGTTGGCAAATGTGAACACTGAACTCTGAACAGGGAAAAATGATAAATAAATGATTTGGAACCAGTTTTTAACCTAGCAAAGCACATTTATAAGTTGCCAGTTTACTTGAGAATTATTAACAGCTATGACGAAATGAAGATAAAGAAAATTCTCAGCAGCAAGAAAATTATTGTTTGCTTCAAACAACTGCTAAAGAAACAAGCACTTATTTTGCACTTGTCACTAATTTTTTCTCCAATAAAATCGGTGATAATAGAACCCTGTAATCCAGCAAATCTGATGCTCTTCAGTGACTCGGCATTTTACCTTTATTCGTGTAAAGAGAAGTGGTGTCTAGGTTTTAGGGGGAGCGTGGGTTGATTTGGGGGAGAGGGGTCAGAGTTGTTGACCAGAGTGACAAACTGAGATCTCACATGTGCTCTTCAGTGACTCAGCATTCGTGTAAGGAGAAGCAGTGTCTAGATTTTAAGGGGAGTGTGGGTTGATTTGGGCGAGAGGGGTCGTAGTTAATGATCAGAGTGACAAACTGAGATCTCGCATGTGCTCTGCAATGACTGATCATTTTACCTTTATTCGTGTAAGGAGCAGTGTCTAGATTTTAGGGGGAGTGCGGGTTGATATGGGGGAGAGGGGTCGGAGTTATTGACCACAGTGACAAACTGAGATCTCTGGTTTTTGATTTACTGAGGTTGGCAGTTCTATATAGATAATCGCAGTTCATAAATATGCGTTATTGAACAAGCGTTAGCTCAGAATGGCTGGATATTGGCCAAGCTCCTTTTTTGTGTTATCATGACCGAGACAAAGAACGACGCCAAAATCCAGCCATCTTGACCCAACAAGCTTGGTCAATAAAAGATTTATTATATGGCCAAGGAATTTCACTTTACTGCTGAAAGTTCCGAGCAGGTAAGGCTCGGGCAACCAATCAGAACACAGAATTCGCTTCAACTTGGCCGCTCACCAAGCCTGCCATATAATAAGCTACATTATTTGAGAAGTCAGGTTGACACAGTGCTAACAATCGTGGCTCCCAACTCTATGACCTGGGATCGAATACTTAATTTTGCATGTGGGCCGAGCTTTATTCAATCTCAGTATGACTCTGAAGGTTTTTCTTTGGGTACTCCGGGTTTCCTTCCTCTGTATAAGATATGTTAATCTCAGTATGACTCTGAGAATTTTTCTCTGGGTAGTCTGGTTTTCCTCCCTCTACAAAATCAACTCCCAGCTAGGTACAACTGGCTGTGGCAGGTTATAGGGATAGGTTATCAATTGGGGACCACGTCCTTAGTGTTACCATTCCCCAAATTCTGTGACAACTTGAATAAATTTAAATTTGCTGACTATGTTGTCTTCATTTGCTCAAATTACCAGAATAGGTCTTGAACAGATCAATTCTTTTGAAAATCAAAAAGTACTGAAAGGAGAAGCATTCTACAGCATTCTGAAGGAAATTAGAGGAGAAAACGTGATACAGAGCAATTTATATTACATGTGAAGAGCTTGATATCGTTTTTATTCACTTGTGAATAAAACGATATTAGGCTTATTCACTTGTGAGTAAAAACGATATCAAGTTCTTAATATTTTATAATTTGTTTATTACACAATTTAGGGTAGATGAAACAACACTTACCTTGCATCTCTTCACTCATATGGCGCACTCTTCTGGTAGTTTGTCGTCTTAAAGACTTGGAAAGGTCTTTAAAACATTATTTTCGAGATGCTTTTGCTTTATTTTGATGCAAGAAATTTGAATAACATCTAAGCCGCGATTTTGAAGTCACGTTTGATACGTTTCATTATTTAAAAAGGCGGGAAAGGTGTTAATCGGCCTTTTTCATTGGGCCATTTTACCGTGAAATAATATCATTTCACCGATATCGTTTTTGTTCACTGATATAGAGGAAGATATGATTAGTGATTTTTAGTAAAAGGAGAATCCTGGTATTTCATCAGCATCTATATAATAAATGGTTTTTCTTTCCGGCCTTATCACATGGACCCCACATGGATATCTTTCCTAAATATACAATAAAAACAATTATTTGACGTTATGATGCGATCTTCGCCGTTATCAACGCAATTTAAGCAACTTCAGAAAAGAAGCCCGAAAAAATCCAGGCTTCAACGGAATACAAACCCGTGACCTCTGCATCTTAAGCCAAGAGTCAGGGGGAAGGTATAGTTGTGAAAGCTTTGTTTGTAATGCCCTAAAATTCTTTCTACATCTACAGCTACATTTAATTCAGTTGGTACAGTCTTATCAGAAGGCAAATTAGTATTATGATGAAAACTCTGACTGATTTTATAAAGTGGTGGAATCTGGTGTGGATTCGTCACTGTGCTGTATTATTTTGACCTTTTGGCTTGTGAGGGGACGTGCATATGGAGTCCTTGCAATCCCTCCCTAAGAGCTTATCAAATAAACATGCTGGTTAAATTAGAATCTTTATGAAACAATTAAAAAATTGCCTGCCAGCAGACAGTTTATTTCGCTCCACTAACAGAGTTACAGCCAATATAAATCAACTAACATTAGGTGTATTTTTAAAAAGAATTGATGCTTGCCCGAGTACAGGCTGCTAAAAAGAGTCTACACTGCTTTCGGAAAACAAGATCCTAAAAATTTTCCCATTCTGTGACAGCAAATAATGACATCATAATCATCCAGCTCCACATGTACATCCTCTCCATTACCTGCGAGGAAACAGACGGTGTACAATGCAATTTCAAATTCTGGGCTGGTCCCTATAAAGCAACTACCACATGGTTTAACTCCTTCTTTCCAGCTAAATTGCACAGTCAATAACTGGCAGTCTGTCAATTCATCTCCCCTAACGTGTCGCTTCTGCAAGGGAAAGATAGACGAACCATATCAAAAAAGTACAAGCATTGTTTTTTTATTAGTTTAGTTGCAATAAGACAGGAAACAAACAAGAGTTATTATCACCATCACCACAATCATCATCACCACAACCATCAACACTATCATCACCATCACCACAACCACTTTCACTATCATCGCCATCATCACCGCAACCACCACCACCAGTATCATCACAACCACCACTACCGTTACCACTATCATCACAACCACTTTCACTATCATTACCATCATCACCGTGCAACCACCAATACCACCATTATCATCACAACCACCACCACTATCATCACCATCACCACAACCACTTTCACTAACATCATCACAACCACCACCACCATTACTATCATCACCATTACCACCACCACTATCATCACCATCACCACAACCACCACCACCATTACCATCATCACCACCACTATCATTACCATCACCACAACCACTTTCACTATCATCACCACAACCACCACCACCGTTATTATCACAATCACCACCACCATTACTATCATCACCACAACCACCATCATCACCATTACCACAACCGCCACCACCATTATCATCACAACCACCACCACCATTACCATCATCACCACAACCACCACCACTATCATCACCATCACCATCACCACAACCACCATTACCATCATCACCACAACCACCATTACCATCATCACCACAACCACCATCACTATCATCACCATAACCACAACCACCACCACAATTATCATCACAACAAGCAACTTCACTATCATCATCATCTTTATCACCACCACTGATAATAAAGATTAACGCTATGATCTGACGTTCTGAAGTTATCTGGACTTCATTTTCAAGAAATAAATTCAAATTAAAGTACAAGGTTGTTAATCTTTATTGTCAACCCTTTTACAAAATCTCTATTATCATCATCAACATCATAATCATCATTGATTTGCCTATAAATAAGAGGATCTTTAAGATTGGAAGCATTTATACCAACTTAAGATTCTATAATAAATTACGTTTGAACTTTCCTGGGAAAGCAAATAAAACATGCAAAAACACAAATAATTTGTAACAAACCCTTCTGCTTGGAAGAAAGCCTTTGTAGTCAATCTGTCCACATTTCTCTTGAAGATAAATTTGGATCCAATTATGAAGACCAATGATTTCACACTTGCCTCGTGCTTCACCCACAAAAACATGCTCAAATCCAGAGGAATCGTATCTTCTGTTTATAAAATTGAATGATGTAAAACTTTTGAAGGTTGATGTATTTGTTTTACCATGTAGGTCATAAGTTTTGTTGAAATACATTTTACAATTAGGGAATTATTATTATTATTATTATTATCATTCATTATTATTATTATTATCATTGTTATTATTATCGTAACTACTTAAGTTTTGTATCTTGCAAGAACAAATTGACATTTGCAATTAATAATAATCGATTGAAATTTTATGATTCAAATTATGACAAGGCAAACTAACAGAAAATTGCAAAACAATGGTAGTAAAGATCAGTCTATCTTTCATGGGAACATGTATGTTAAAATAGAATGCATGCTTAAATGAAATAGGCACAAATAAATTTGGGTGAAGGTTTACTGGCTTCTTTTCACTCCCCTATCCCTTATATATTTGGGTCACACATACCAAAAATTGCATCTGCAAAAACTGTCAAAGTGTTGTAGATGTGCTATAGAAGATATTTAGCACATACTGTGTATAATACCTTTAAACAAAATTTTATTGTCATTTTTAAAATAAAGTTTTTATAGCTATTTATGAAATACTTACATAACAAAACATATATTTTTGATAAAAAAAGGAACAGATTTGTTATAATTTTAACCTGTGTGCAGATGAATAAAATGAAGAGCTTTTTAAAAACAGTTTCATATGCTATTACTAACTATATAATAATCCAAGTTATTTCTCCCATGTTGATTGGTTCTCGTTTATGATCTATTAGAGGGCAGATGCAAGATTGACATCACCATTACAAAGTTTAACTCTTTATTATATAAAACAAATAGATTCCATGTTGCCTGTGTGTCTGTTTAGTAATAGATCAGAGAGAACATCAAACTGTGGTAAGAACACCAGTGACACACTTGGCTATCACCCCGTATGCCACTTTTGTATTTAGGTCTGTGTAGAACAGGATTTAAACAGTAAACTTTGTAAATTGAAAATGTTTACACAGGCATACAATTTGATAAAAAAGAGATATATGAGAAGACTTATCATTTTTTAAAAATATTTTGACTGCACTCCAGCGACCATCTTTAGTGAATAACATGGATCAGTAAATGCATACTAATATTAATTAATATATTAATTAAAACTTATAAAATGGATAAAATTAGTTAAAAAACAAGTAAAACTTTTGAAGACATACATACAAGGAGATAAAAATCAGTTACAACAGACAGTGTTTTATGCCCTAAGTCTGATGAGATACTAATCAGCTCAGAGTATGAAACACTCTTGTGTAACTGATTTTTATCTCAAAAATTTTAAACTACTTTTTAACTAGTTAAGTTTTAAACAATTTATTCATTTTTTAAGTTTTACTATGTATTTTTAAAAAGAAAATGACATGTTTGCTTGAAAATTCAAATTTTACATTTTCATGTTGAAAATTCTCATTGTGCTCACTAGCACAAGATCTCTTAAATACCCAATGGTAAAAGTTGCATGCTCTTGTAATGTTCTTTATGTCTCCTTCATAAAAAAAGTTCATATCTTTATACATGAAAAAATTTATTTTTTGATTTGCATAAAAATATTACTGATCAGAAGTGGTTTAACCCTTTCGGCCCCAAACAATTTATCAACATCTAACTTCTCCTTAGTATATAACTCAAACAAAATAATATAACTTAATTAGTAATGCGAAATAAAGAATTGATCAAGTGGAATAAGCTGTGGAGGTTGAAAGGCCAAATTCTCCCAAGCTTCTTCTATAGAAAGTACAGAGCTCAGTTGGGAGAATTAACCATGTCATGTTTGGGGCTTAAAGGGATAAGATTCAGCTTTTCGGTTTCTTGTTTTGAAAATCTCGTGCTCATTTGCGGTGTTTACTCAAAGGAAATCTTTTCATCAAAAATTTGCACTTCTGCCCTCCTCCCCCATGTAATACCCTCTATATGATATTATTAATAATAATAATAATAATAATAACAAAGGTTTATTACAGTGTATCCCACAACTAGAGGCTCTTCACCTGCAATAAT
>JAOBYJ020122113.1:0-10206 GCA_025403565.2 Palythoa heliodiscus | reverse complement strand
GTTCACACAACCCGCTACCTCAACTCCCAAAAGTCGGGTCCCTAAGAAGGGCCAAAGTTTTGACCTCTTCCCTAACAAGGAAAAAACTTTGTTATAATTCTGCGGCAGGAAACCACAGCCATGTCATATGTCCGAGCAAGAGACATCTGCATCTGTAATGCAGGCAAGACAAAAGCCATGCAACAAAGTTGAGTGATGAGGGAGTCTTCCCCATCCTTGTTGTCTATGTAAACAGGATTATGACCAGGGCCCAAGTGGACTCAAATTCTGGTACTTCATACAGTTCTGCCCATCTTGCTAACATGCTAAACGTTAAACCATCATGCCATACTTTCTCGCGTGTGGAAATGATGGTGGCAGTGAAACATGTTAACTTGCAAATGTATGAAGTTGAAGTGTCATCTCTCACCGAGGATTACCGCACCCAAGTAGAGTTTGCGAAGGTAGACAAGAAGGAGCCCCTTCCTAACCGTAGACAACCCCTGCTACCGAGAAATAGTGAAGAGGTACGACCATCTTAAGGGTGTTGAGATCTTAGACAAAGACAGCAAAGAGAAACTCCCTGTACATATTGTACTGGGATAGAGCGTTTTTTCCCGAATCAAAGAGCCAACAAAACCCCTTATCGGGGAAGAGACTGAGCCCATAGCAGAGTTAACTAAGTTTGGCTGGTTTGTCATATCTCCTGGGCTAGAGCTTGAGTCGAGAACAGTACTCCTTACTCAGACTTACCAGGAAGACTACCAGCGCTTATGTAAGCTTGATGTGCTGGGGCTTGAAGACTGCCCAGAGAACAGCTAGAAACGGTCCATGCGGAGTTTAAGGAGCAGTTGGTGCGCAGCGAAGAGGGCTTGTACGAGACCGGCCTGACTTGGAAGGGGGATCATCCAGAGCTACCCTCCAACGAACAGGGGAGTAAGCAGAGACTGCAAAACCTCTTGCTCTGCCTGAAGCGAAATGGTCTTGTCTCGACCTACGATGCCATCATAGCTGATCTGCTAAAGGAAGGAGTTATTGAGCGTGCCCCAGAAATACCGCAGAGGAGGGAATTTTACATCCCTCACAAACCAGTTGTGAGGGAGGGAGCTGAGAGCACAAAGGTGCATATAGTCTATGATGCGAGTGCAAGAGCGCATGCCGGTGCACCTAGTCCAAACGAAATTTTGTATTCAGGGCCTCCTCTGCAGAATAAATTATGGTATGTGTCAGTTCAAAAGAGGTCATATCCCACAGTCATCGCTGGAGATATTTCCAAAGCTTTTTTACAGGTTCGAGTCCGCGGGGAGGACCGGGATGCTTTGCGTTTCCATTGGCGTGCAAACAACGATCAGCCGGTGGAAATGTACAGATTCCAACGGGTCGTCTTCGGATTAACTTGCATGCTCACCTTATCTCCTAGGGGGTGTAATCGAAACACACCTGGGCACTTGCGGGCCCAAAACTACCGAACAGAGACAGAATTAACTTCTGCGGAGATCTCTATATGTTGATGGCGCGATACTTAGAGGTAACACCATCCTGCAGGCGAAAGAGCGAAAGGAGTTCGCAGTAACCATCCTAGGTGATGCCAAGTTCCAACTTCACAAATGGCACTCGAATACACCAGAACTAGAGAGTTCAACGATTGCCAAAGACACCGAGTTTTCGTACGTAAAACAAGAGTTTAGAACGCGCTCTGGGGAAACCAAACTCCTGTGAGTGCCATGGCAGAAAACAGGTGACACGATCCGCGTGCGCGTGTAGTTGCCGACTGAGCCCTCCCCACCCACAAACCGGGGTGTGCTCAGCCAACTCGCGCGGATTTATGACCCCCTAGGGGTTGCTTCTCCCATTTCTTTACAGGGTAAAGTGCTGTACCGTAAAGCCTGTAAACTAAAGCTGGACTGGGACCAAACGATCACCAGTGACCTACCAAGTGTATGGAGAAAGTGGGAAAGGGACCTACCAGCAGATGTCACTGTCGGCTATCAAGAGGAAATAAATAGCATTCAACTTCACGCATTTGGGGACGCAGCTAAGGACGGTGTAGGAAGGGCCGTATACAGCGTGGTTACTCAGCCTTCCGGAACAACAGTGAGGTTAGTAGCAGCCAAAGCAAGGCTTGCATAGAAAGATCTAACTATCCCCAGGTTAGAGTTAGTCGCTGCACGCATGGTGACTAATCTGCTAGTCAACACCAGAAGTGCCCTACAGGGGCAACCAGTAATCGGTCTGTACGCCTGGTCTGATAGCACCACAGTACTGCATTGGCTGCTGGGCCAGGGGGAGTACAAGGAACTTGTTACCAACCGAGTGGCCAAGATTCAAAGCCACTAAGGGATCCATTGGAGGTATGTCGGTTTTTCAAATAATTTAGCAGATCTGGCGAGTCGTGGGGGACAGGTTACTGATCTGTGTCGCAACGGGCGAGAGTGGCTGGCGTACTCAGAACTCTGGCCAGAGAATCCAGTCGGAGTAAGTACTTCGGCATCCGAGGCTGAAGCGAAGAGTATTAGGGCCGTGATGAAGCTTGCTCGGCTGGAGGTCCCAGATGAGCAATAACAAGATGCAATTCCGAAAGATATCTTTGATGAAGTTCGCAACAAATATCCACTAAGAAAGACGCTGCGCATTCAAGCGCGAGCGCGCAGATAGAATCCGAGGAACCCATCAATGCAAACCAGATTCAGACGGAGCTGAACTGATGGATAAAAAGAGCGCAGCAAAGAGCAAAGCAAAACAGCAACTATGAGGCTATAAAAGATAGTCTCAACTTGAAGCCCAGCCCTGAAGGCATCATATCGAGTGTCGAGGACGTCTACAGAGCAGAACCCCAGTTTATATACCCAACAGGTCGGTCCTAGCTAGAAAGTTGGTCCAGCGTATCCATGCAGAAACCATCCACGGTGGAAAAGGTCTGACGATGGCCGCTGTGAGGGAGAAATACTGGATCCCGAAGCTAAGATCGCTGGTGAAGAAGGTACGGAAGGACTGTCACACGTGTCGCAAGCACAATGCCAAGTCCTTTTCAGCACCTAAACCCGGGAACCTACCTAAAACCCGGTCAACGCCTGGCGTCGGAGTGTTCGAGGTTCTGGGAGTAGACCTCGCAGGACCGATCAAGTGCCTGGCTGGGCCTAACAAGGAGGGTAAAGCCTATATTCTCCTATGGGCCTGCAGCCTTACCAGGGCAATCCACCTTGAGTTGCTCCGAAACCTCTCAGGTGAGGTTTTCATTCTCGCCCTCAAGCGTTTCATAGCGAGGAGGAGGAGACCAAACGTTATCTATTCTGATAATGGCGGAGCCTTTGTCCACGCTGGAGATTGTCTCCAAAAGGTCCGCAAAGAAGAGAAGGTTTGCGCGGCCCTGGAAGCAGCAGACATAACCTGGCGCTTTAATTTGAGCCGCGCCCCCCGGTGGGGCGGTCAATTTGAGCGTCTGGTTGGAGTCATGAAGAGTGCCTTTTATAAAGCAGTTGGAAGCGGAAGGCTGACATGGAAGAGCTCACAGAGATTTTCCTAGATGTTGAGACTCAACTCAACCGACGTCCCCTTGGCTACGTTGAAGACGACATCGAGATGCCCATTCTGACGCCTGCAGCTTTCCTGTACTCGCATTCGACCGAAATTCCAGTTGAGCCAGTGCACCAAATCAGCGAAGTTGATCTGCGCAAGAGGGCCAGATTTCTGAAGCGTTCCAAAGAGCAACTATGGAACAGATTGGTAAGGGAATACCTTGTGGCCCTCCGTCAACGCCATAATCTGACCCACAAAGAATCCAACCAGCAGCCGAATTTGGGAGACGTGGTCCTTATCAAGTCAGACATCAAAAACAGAGGTGCGTGGTCGATGGGGGTTATCAAGTCCTTACACCCTGGGAAGGACGGCGTGGTCCGGGCCGTCGAATTACGCACAACAAACGGTCGAATCGAGCGTGCGGCTCAACACTTGTACCCTTTTGAGCTTAGTTGTGAGCTCCAGCCGAAACGACTGGATTCTGAGGTCGCAGAATTCAGACCCAGACCCCAGCGTAAAGCATCGCAAATAGCTACCGAAACATTAAAGAACACTGCTGACTACGAAGCTGAACAAATCTGAACATTTAATACCAACCATTGTTGCGAATCAAGACATTTATTGAATTTGAACTGTATCTTTAGTTTATAGAGGGGGGCATAAACGATAGTTCGATAGTTTGTCTAAATCACCGAGTACCTTTGACGAACCAAATAGTATAGACGATAGAACATGAAGATAATAACATAGTTATAGCCAAGAGGAACCACTCGCCGAAGGTGAACAGAATGAATAATTACGTAAAATTATTTAATATGGGCATGGCTTTTCGTAGGACTATGAGAAGCAACATGTATGTAAGGAGAACGTGTTCGTTAATTCGAGAGCGTGTTGCTTTTTAATTCGTATACGTACACATTTACTGCTCTCTGAACATGAATACTGCTGTTTTTAAAGTTTGGCAAGTTTGAGCCTCGTTGTTTCAATAATTAAAAGTTTTTCTTATAAAAAAATTTCCTATTCGATGGAAGATATGATAAGTAAATACTCTCCCTGCCGGCGAGGAGATAATATGGCGCTTCATTGCGTTGTAACATGGCAACAAGCGGCCAATCAGAAAGATGTTTTTCAACATCGGGCAGGGTTGCAAAGCTCAGATGTCGGACATGGGTGAATCACGCATCTGGCGAAGCAAAAACTGGATCGAAAAGGGAAAGAAAATGGAACAAAAGATTAGTTCATATTTTGTATTTATGGATTCTAGTGCAATATCTTGATGGGAGAATCATTGTCCTTCGGTGCTGTGTTCATTTTGGAGTCACTGGAGGGAATTACAATGGATAAATTGTCGATCGAATTGGGTTTGGTGGCAAGGGAAGTCTCCAGCCTTCTTCTTTTTCCCTTACGGGTGAAGGAAAGGGCAACAAAATCGCTTAAAATACCTGAAAAACCAGCTACAACGGATCAACAGACTACCAAAAACAACATCAGACCAAGGTTTATTGAAAATTAAATTTACGATTTTTCTTCGTTATTGTCATATTGATTCCATACAAATTTTGTATTTGTAAGTCCACACTGATTTTATGCCTGGGCTGCCTGTGCTTCATCGAATAAAGAACTATATATGATACATCTCGACCTGTTGTTGATTATCTCAGTGTTTTAAAAAATTAAAAGCAAAAAGCCATTAAAAAGTTGGATGGCCTTTTCCGGGGAAAGGGGGGAGTTCTTGGGGTTTGTGGTATTGCGGTACTGACCGTTTTTTGTGGGATATTGCGGTGAAAAGAAAAAAAGTCACGGTGTGTGAAATTTTACATTTTAAGAAGAGACTTGACCTAAAAAAAAATATTTTTTGGCCCTAACCAGAAGGGGAAGGGGGTAATAAAACTTAAGGGGGGACTTAATCTAAACATCTAATTCTTCCATATGGTATTTATTTTGCAACATAATATCATTTTAATGAACATAGTTAATAATAGAAGCCAAAAAATTGTTTATTTATTTTACTGCTGCCTAAGCAACCAACTGGAGCCCATTTGTTTACTTTTTTAAAAAAATGGGTTAAAAGAGTTTGCTTGAGAAAAAAAGGTCCTCCTATATTAAAGGCAAAACGATGAAAATAGGCTGATATTTAGATTTAGGTTGTGCTTTTTGGGATGAGCATAGAGTTTTACCTCAGTCCAAATCCTTGCAGAGAAATGAATTTTTAAAAAAAGTTACCTTAAAAAAATAGGCTGATTTAATCAGATGCACAAACATTTCTGTTGCTCGATAGAAATAACTGCTAAAGATAGCAATGAGCTTTTTGCTTTTTTTACATCCACATGAGATATACTTCACATCTTAGTTAGCAAATGTTGTGGTAACGTAAGCAACTCAACGTGCGGGAAAATTTTATGCAAGATTCCACTTCAGCTGAGTGGTAAGTTAAACGTTAAAACATGCCATAATTTAAAAAATCGAAGATCACTCAATTTCAAATTTTAACAGTAAAAATCTGTTTATTTCTAAACTTAGTAATCTGTACTATACTGCAGCGAAAAAAAGTTCTGAAATTTTGGCACTGTACGGACATAGCTAGCATGCAACAAGTTTAGTTCATGGTTCCATTTGTTTATAAAATTATGCATAGATAAACATCAAAATTTACCTCGAAACAAGCCTCTTTTAAGTCCAAAATTCTCGGTGCATTGATCCGTTTGGGGAATAAGAAGTTCCAAGCAACTCTTAATCTTTCGTGCTGTGCAATTGTTTTTGTCAAACGTCTCAAAAACCGGTCGATTCAAGCAGTTGACCTCCACTTTACAGAGACCTGGGCGCATTGCATTATGGGCATTTGATGTGTTTTTCAAGCGGGACGGCCCTACTTCAGGCATTTTATGCCTTATATTAAAGTCTCACAGCAGGTCTACATTCTACAAAATTTTCTGGTTAATTTTTTTTATCCTTCAACGAGACTTCTGAAAAATATGAATGTGACCTGATGAGACTCGACACACCTGTTTCAGGGCCCCCTGTCCATTAATCGGGCAGAACCGTTGTTAGCCATTTGGCAAAACCAACGTCTTCTGTCGCATTCACAGTGCCAGTGAACAGTTCATTGTTACTGACAAGGTTTAAGCCTTCTACACTCTTCATGATGAGCTCAGGCACCCGCAAGTGGTCATGGCCAAAATATTGCACAGAAAAGCAAATTTTCTGCCAAAACCAGAGCAATTAATGGTGCCTTGGCGCTTATTAATGCAAAACAAAAAAATGGCAGGATGTATCACGTCATCATCAGTCATCACCCGTGATGATGTCATGCCCTGCCTAGTTTCCTTCATTTTTGTTCCAGTGATATAGTTACTTTTCAGCACCCCGTTCCCCCTCTGGTTTGGACCCAAAAATAATTCTTTTTTTACGTTAAGTCCCCCCTTAACTATATATCACTGAAACGAAAATAATTTATATCAATAAAAGGAGCTGGACAGGGCACGGCAAAACACGGATGATGACTGGTAATTATGTGACACAACCCGTCATTTTTGTGTTTTACTTTAATTAGGGCCAGGGCATTATTATGCTCTAGTTTTTGAAGAAAATTTGCTTTTCTTTTTTGACCATTTGCGGGTGCCTCATCTCATCATAAAGAGTGTAGAAGGCTTAAACTTTGTCAATGACGAAGAGCTGTTCATTGGCCATATGAATTAATGGGACAGAAAATTTTGGTTTTGCCAAACTGTTAACAACGTTTCTGCCCGATTCATGGTCAAGGGGCCCTGAAGCAGGTGTGCCGAGTCTCATCAGGTGAAATTCATCATTTTTAGAAGTCTCATTGAAAGATAAAATAAATTAACCAGAAATGTTTTTAGAATGTAGACCTGCTGTAAGACTTTAATATAAAATATTAAATGTATGAACAAGGGCCGTCCCATACGAAATGCACATCAAAGTCCCATGATGCAATGCGCCCAATCTGCAAAATGGCGGTCTACTGTAGTTGCTTGTAAAAGATAGCTTGAATCGACCAGTTTTTGAGACGTTTCATTAAAAGAAGACTTAAAAGAGCCTTGTTTCAGGAAAATTTTGCTGTTTATCTGTGCATAAGTTTTTAAAAAATGGAACTATACCTAACTTGCTGCGGCCTATGTCTACAGTGCAGAAATTTTGAAATATAAATGACAATTCAAAGAATAGCCAATACTTATACTGCAGTATAGATCCGATTGCTAAGTATAGAACCACACAGGTTTTGGCTGTTAAAATTTGAAATTGAGAGATCTTGGATTTTTTAAATTATTGCAGAGATTATGAACATCCTACTCAGATGAAGTGGAATCTTTCATAAAATTTTCCTTCACGTCGAATTGATTACCACAACCTTTGCTAATTAAGATGTCAAGTACATCTCATGTGGATGTAAAAAAAGTGAACAGCTCATTGCTATGTTTAGCAGTTATTTGTCCCGAGCAACAGAAATGTTTGTGCATCTGACTAAATCAGTCAGTTTTTTAAAATTATTTTTTCAAGAATTTGGGCTAAGGTGAAACTCTATCATTCATCCCAAAGAGCACCACATAAATGTTAATATCAGCCCATTTTCACGGTTTTGCCTTTAATATGGGAAGATGTGCGTTGCCTCATGGGAGGAAAATATTAATAGAGACACCATTCCTTCTCTGCGAGTCTTTTCCGACAACTTTCTTGGAAACTGGTTTCTAGTTTTGTGAATTTTTCGGCTGGAAGAAACAGACGATGCTTCCGCGCTCGCTGATGCATTGAAAACTCAGTGTTAAAACGTGTGCTGCACCAGTCCCCAAAAATCCGCACGGCCAAATTAACATTTTTTCAAAGATTTTGTTACGCACGAATTTTGACAGCTCTCAACGTCGAGTGAAGTGTTGCCTCGCTCAAATTCTTAGGTGAGTAGTTTCGTTATTGATAATTAATACTTTTTAGGTAGAAAATGTATGAACTATGTATCTCGATTGACCGCTATTTGTTACTAAATCTCACCTCATTTTTTTCAACAAAAAGTGCTGTGTCGCTAATTTTGACACAATGACATTTTATTTTAAGTCGGAGTCACTTCAATTTTTTCTTTTTGAGAAATATCAATAAAAATGTATTTCGTAGATAAAATTTATACTTTTGTACCTTCTCTAGATTTTTTACAAGATAGTTGTAGAATATTTAGAATCTTAATGTTACAATAACAGATCGTTCGGATTGTGGCTTGAAGCCGAATGCGGTTGCCATGTTTTAACTGATAGGGTTTCTTGTTTTAGTAGGCTTTATTTCACTGTTTTTCTTAATTTCAGAGTAATGAGCGAAATGACGTCATAAGGTAAATGAAGAACTTTTCCATATGCACTTGTGGCTTTCCTGTGATCTGTTTGACTGTCCTGTGATCTCTTTGACTGTCGGCCTGTGTTTTCCAGTTTTCGCGACGTTCTTATTCTTCCGAAACCTTTCATAAAATCGTGGCCTTTTTGAGTTGTGTGCCAATTGTTTCAAAGTTTGTTGTACCAGCTGTTGAATTTGGTAGCTTGTTACATCTCCTTAGGTGGTTGGACATGATTAGGGAGGTCTGTTTGAAGACCAATTAATCCATCTGATGGGGCACTGATGTTTCACAGCACTGGTTGAGATCGTGCATAGTTGTCCAAATATGGTTTCATGCTTTGTCTCCCAAAGTGTTACACCCTCCTTATGATTCATTGGGGTGGAAAGTCCAGAATGGAAGGTTGACAGTAAGGTAGGGTAGTGATGCCGATATTGGAAGAATAAAGAAAACTATTGTATTATTATTGCAAGGCTGCAAATGTAAAGGTGGTTGTAATGACAGGCAATGTGGTTGTTTTAAACGGTATAAAGGCTGTGGGCCCGGTATCAAATGGAGTAATTTTAGGAATCTTCACAATGGCAGGGGTATCAGGGGTGCATGTAAAGGCACAGCAAATCAGAATTGCCCAAGATTGTTCGAAATAAATGTTGAAAATGCAGTTCAAGATGCAATTAGGGAGGTGAACAAGAATGAACAGGTTCTTGAAGACAAGAGAGGAAAAGAGGAACAGCACAGTGAGACGGTACACATGGAAAGTAAAGAAACAGAAGGTAACGATCCAATGCCAGCTAGTGACCAAAATGATTCACTTGACGAGTCAGATTTAGAGGAATAATAGAGGAATATTATAGGTAGACTCAAAAGATGTTTATTATGTAGCTTCTGCATAATCGACTTTTAATTTAGTTGCCTTGTTGAAATTACTAACATAAAAGATTCATTCCAACAAGTAACATTGTTTACTCTGAAATCCCAAATAACTGCACAGGGCAAAATAAAAATACTTATAATGTGAAAAAATCTGTACAACTTCAAATAATAGTTTAGGGTGGAAAAATAATACAAGTTGAAAAAAACTTCAGGGACAATTTGCACTTTTATATGTTTACAAAATGATAAAACGTACATTTTCTTTGAGTTTGGTTATGTTCATTGTCAAAAACAAGAATAAACGGAGACAAATCAAACATATCAAAATATTATCCAAACCAATGTAATTTAAAACTATAAAAAGACCTACCCCGGATAAGCTAGGCTTATTTATTTGTTATTATTATTTTAATGTTTATTTTCTTTAATGTATATGTATTTATTGGTTACCAAATATTATTGGCCTTAGTATTATAAGAGATTACATTTGTGTCTACCATATTTTTGCC
>JAOBYJ020122009.1:0-10207 GCA_025403565.2 Palythoa heliodiscus | reverse complement strand
CTTCCAGGTAAAATATTTGGGGGAGGGTGAGGGTGCAGTGTAGGTTGGAAAAAGGGTAAGGGTTGGGGTTAGGGTTAGAGTTAGGTTGGGGTTAGAATTAGGAGAAGTGGAAGAGAAGTAGAAAAAAAGAAAGGCAAGTGAAGAAAATAAAACGTAAGAAAAAATGTTTTTCTTTTCACTTGATTAATTAATAAATCTAACTAGTTAGAAAAAAACTAACTAGTTAGAAAAAAAACTAACTAGTTAGAAAAAACTGATTAGTTAGAAAAAATGAACTAGTTTGAAATAAACGTGAAAAAATCAACCTAGTTTGAAAAAAATAAACTAGTTTAAGAATAACCTAAAAAATAATTAATAATTTTGACCTGTAACATATAATTTGTTTTTGTTAATTAATAAAATCAATAATAAGTTTTGAAATACAATTGTTATGAAAGTTCCTTTTTAAAATTTGAAAATCAGATCAGAGTTGCTACTGCATAACAAATTTCAAGTTTTATATCTTAACTTTCTTTATTGTAAGCTACTGTAAAGTGAATAATTACTGTATTTCTAAAAAAATCAAAATATTGGGGCAGCTGATGCCACAGGCTCTTAGAACATTTGCACCTTCCTGGTTCCACAGTGATCCCCTCCCTAATATTTAGTTTGTTGTTTCTATGCCACAGTTGTCAAAAGTTTACTTTCAGTTACAAGCTTAAAAACGTGTTTACAGTCATTATAATACTTGTCCAAGAAGTTATTACTAGTAAGTTAATTAAGCCTTGTTGCATGGGTGAAATCTATTTGCATTGATATACTTCAAATTGTTTTATGGGATGATACAGCATGGATAAGCACAGGTGCATTAATTATAAATTTTTTTCACCAACCATTGAAGATGCTGACTGCACAGTATCACCCTCACTCCAACAGTTCAGAAACTCCATTTGTTAGGCCAAAAATTCTCTTCATAAAATGTTGGTTCTGAGATTCTCCAAGCTCCTATCCCCAGTGTGACATGTGCATGTTATGTTTAAAAGTCTCCTTTGTAGTTCTAGAACATTAATGGCTGCTGTCTTAATTTTAGTGCTATCAAGAGCATAACATGCCAGTAAACAACACAGCCCCAGACTATCCACTTTGTGCAGCTCAGATAAAGGATTTCATGTTCGCAGCAAAGGACACTCCCACATGCATGAGAAAAACAAACACAGCAGGACCAAATCAAAGTGAGGAATCTAACGTCGTTCAAGTTGAAAATTACAGTTTATTTTATGAAATAGCTAAGAAATGGAGTGAGAGTTTATATTTTGTGATTCTTCTAAAACTGTTTGTTTTTAGTTTTGTTTCATGCATGATGAACTAATTTGAGAATGACATGACTTTCCTAGAGTAGTCCTTAAACTTTTACATTATGGCATTGAAAGTCCTTGAATTTCAATTTTTTCTATTTGTACAATGCCTCCTAATCATAACTATTTGTTAACAACAGCACTACAATGCCATTGTGTGTATTCTGATTAAAATAAGTTATAACTGAAATGAAATGTGACCCAGTTCTATTTAAAACCATTCTAATATAACACAGTAGCCTAGTGCAAAAAATATCTGAAAATATGGAACTAACTATTGATTAATTTCTCAATGCTCAGGACAACGTTTTTTTTGTTATCCATTTGCTATGCTGTATGCCCATCAACTACTTGACAGATGAGACATTATCAGTCTTGTCATAAAAACTATTAATTATTTCAATAGCATCAATGCCAATTCTTCCTAAATTCAATAATTTTGCTTAATTTATATATTTTTTATGTTTAGGTAAGACCAATTTCAATTATTATTTTAAAAACTGGAAATGTTACTCATGATCAATTGCTGTAAATTTGTTTTCTAATTCCAGATAGTTTCTGTGATCCCCTTGGTGATCAAAATGTTTGGGGTACACTAATGCCACTTCGCACACCACTACAGACAGGAAATGATCCACGACAAGTTATTGTCTTGGCTGCCAGAGTAAGTAATTTATCAGTTGGAACAACAAAGTTTTGCTTCAAGTCCCGTGAATCATGGCTACTTACTAAAAAAGAAAAATAACTGAAAATGATTTCAAGTGATTTTTATAATAAATTGTAACACTAATGCTTGTGTACAGTATCTATCATAATAATTTTCTGGTTGATCATGGAGTAATGCCACAACCTTAGTGTTTTTTTCACAGTTTTTCCATTGTTTTCTTGCTCCCATTTATAGATAAATATCACCACATTCTTTCAGTAATTTTTAGCGGAGTCTATCTTTTTTTCCTTGTTCCCATTCATAGATGGACACCACTTCATTCTTCCATGATCTCGCACCAGGGGTAGACAATGATGCTTCTGGGCTTATCACGCTATTGGCAGCAGCAGAAGCTCTGGGCAAACTTAAACGTAAGGTAAGCAGAATAATACAATAGAATACAATAGAATACAATAATAGTTTAATGTGATAATACATTTAGTTACATGGCATTGATAAACGACACGCTAACTAATTTACAGGTATATCACAAAACAAAACAAATATAGGAACTAAACACAGTAAAATAGATATATGCTAAAACTATTCAAATTAAAATATATATGTACAGATAAAATTCAGTATTCGGAATGGCTATTTAAAATGTGTACAGTTATATACTTTGGTATATAAGTTCTATCATGTGTGTTTTTAACATAAAATTATTAAAAAATGAGAACCCCAAAATAATAATGTAAGTTTTTTGTTTTGTTACAATTAATGGTTTTTTATTTTGTTAACAATTATTGTCCAAAATTTTGGAACTCACTCACACCATCACTAAAAACTAATTCTTCCTTAAAGACATTTAAAGCAAAATTAAAAAGACATCTTATAACATTATGATTTCTATACGCTAACTTTTATACAAAAAAGATTGACATTTATCAAATCTCTATTTCTTACACATACTCCTCTACAAATGGAAAATGGCCTAGTTTAATACATTTACAAAGGCAGTTTAAAACAATAAGCCATGTGACTTCTTTTAAACTGTCTTGCCATCGGGTCACTCAAGTATATACCAAAATTACTGTAAATATTTTATTTACTTTTTAAATTATCAGTAGCGAAATCAAATTATTGTACTATTTATATCTGCCATGTTAATAATCTTGTTATAATATTCTAAATAACGAACTGTAATGTATGAAAAAGATGTCAGTGTCATACAAACATGTTAATGTAAAAAACGAAATTGTATATGGTGATCCTTCCGGTGAAATAAATAAAGTTGGTGTTGGTGAAAGATAAAAATTAAGCTGGTGGTTCATTTGCCAAGTGGTAAGCATTTGACACTCATACATTGCTCAGACCACTAAACAAGACATTTTTCCTGATATGATGTAGTCGACTAAGCTTTGTAAATAAGTAGATGCTTTTGCTATGAACTAACCTGCAATGGATTAGTTTCCAATCGTTGGAATCAAAGATTTTCTTATGCTTAACACTGCGGAATCCAAGATAATCGCTGGCTCTTACTGTTACAGTACTCTCAAATGCATCCTAATACTTCTTCATTGACTTAATAGTATGCAAAAATCATGTTATTATAACTAATCAAAGCGATAAACTTCAAGTTAATCAGTCAAGTGTCAAGAAATGAAGTAGCATAGGTGTGGTTGAAGCATTATGCTTACCAAAACTATGAACATCCAGCCTTCACAGAGACAAAGCGATTTTCCAAAGAAACAAAAAATCCCGATGCCAATAAATTTTTTAACTTCATGTGATCAGCTGCAGCCTGGAAAATTCTTTGTATACCAACGGCACAAAGATTTTGGGCAAGATTTTTGCTCTTTGTGTTACATACCACTGACAGCTGTCCAAGTTAGGTTTGTAGGCTCTTTTAGTTTCCTGCAACACCAATTAGCACAGAGTTAAATATTAAAATCATCTCATTTAACAGTTGATTTTTTAATTATTTTTTTTGTTTAGGGTTTAATTGAAGACAAAATGAATCCAATTATGTTTATGCTCTTCCAGGGGGTAAGTTGTAATTGTTCTTGAAATTTTCAGTTTTTGTGGTCAGTACTCCCATTGATTATGTTTATGATATATATTCTTTGACATAAGGTTTTACATTGACACTGCATTCTTGCTACAGTTGGTCGAACAGTACGGTGTTACACCCTTTTTTCTAGTGCCGTTCAGCTTGTTGAATAGTTAATAGAAGTGACCATTAACATTTTGCCTTCTCTTATGAGAAACATACAGTAAGTAATCATCCATTTTTACGCTGTCTTGCATTTCAAAAGTATCTTCCATTCTTAACTTGTGGATATGTAAAGCCCAAGAATTTACTACAAAGTAGCATTTACCAGCTCAGCTATGAGGAGTTTGAATGGTTTTTTTAAAAATAGTGGTTTTAAGCTTAAGTGCTTTTCAAAATAGCGGACAACACTATCAAAAAGGAATTACCAAAATATGAAAGTTGATCGTATGCTATCATTATTAGTAGGGAACCAACCGATCGTGTTGGGCTAGTGTTTGTGTTTTAAAGTCCCCAACAGCAATGTCAGCTGAACCAAAATGGGACATCCATTCCAGATATGCTCAAAACTAAGTGTGATCCCCTGGCCCTCCAGATTAGGGGTCAGGTACAGTTCCAGCTACTCCCTCCTATTAAATAATCTAGGTGACAGAAACATCAACTAGAATGAAAGGAGCAAGTGAGCAAGTGATAAATGTTTGTTGTCATTGATAAGACATACTAACAATTTCTTCAGGAAGCCTGGGACTACATAGGTTCATCACGAATTGTGTATGATATGGATAGGGATCAGTTCCCAGATGATGGCAGCTCCTGGAAGGTTTGTGAAATGTTCTTGTTCTATGATTGGCTACTTGATGACCAGTTTGTCTTGTCAAAATAGAAAGTATATGCATTTTATCAAAAATAATAATCTGAAAAGTTCTGGATATCTGTATGAAATATATTTGTACACTCGTGGGATAGAGCATGCTCCACAACAATAGATGCCTTTCGATTTTGTATTTGGAGCCGGTTCCATTCTGTTACAATTACTACGGCATTGTGTCGCATAGTTTGTCATTCTTATTATAAATATTGGATAATGATTTTTTTGTATGGTAATGCTCTTCACAGCGACTTGTAATGTTTAAGTTGCGGCTACCCATTTGCTGGACATTAGGGGGGGATCGGAGTCTTGTGTAGAGGGTCTTATCATTTTCAATATTACAGTTAACCTAATTTGTTATTGTTATTTTACATTATTTGGTGTTCTTGAAATGGTAATTTTCACAGCAAGGGGATCATATTTTGTTCGATTATCGTTAATTACAGATTGATGGTAAACAATTTAAAATAAAGACAACAAACATCAAATACTTCTTGGAGCTGAATCAAGTTGGACTTGCCAAAGACGACATACTTTATCCTCACATTGACGTTAGTGTAACCGAAGAGGTTTGTGTGTGTGTTACAGTTTCTGTCATTTTCTTTAGCAAATATTTGTTTTCCTTTTGTAGCCAGTAGATTTGCAATTCAACGTACTTAATTGCAAAACCGAGATAACAATCGATAAATTTAACTGTGTGCTGACAGAGACCGGTAAAGAGATCATGGGATACCAAAAGAAATGGAGAGAAGAGTGTGTTAGTGAAATAGCTTGGACCAAAAGTGCGAGTAGAAGAGAAACTAATGAAAAACTAAGGAATATTGAGTACAGCCTCTCAATGCTTGAAGGAGAGATTCGCGGCTCAATATGCAGAGAAAGACAAAGAAGTCAATAGGAGCTGTAGAAATGACAAGTGGCAGTATTTTGAGACACTTGCATCCAAAGCTGAAGAAGCGGCTAAAAACAATGATATGAGAACTCTGTACAAAACCACCAAAAGTATGAAGAGGAGCTATAGAAATAAATGTAATATTGCTGTAAATGCAAAGGACGGTAAAACTAACAAAGATGAAAGGGAAATAACTGACAGATGGAAAGAATATTTTGAAGCAATTCTGAATATATGCCAATACCCCAAGAGAATCCTGAGATCTGTGAGAGTGAAGAAGATCTTGATGTCTCCACACAAGCACCCTCAGTTGAAGAAATATATCAAACCATAAAGAAAATGAAATCGTGTAAAGCACCTGAAGAGGACGAAATAACTGAAATGCTCAAAGGTGGTGGAATGGAAATTTTCTATGTGCTATGTCAGATATTTACCAACATCAGGGAAAACGAAGAGGCACCTGAGAAGTGTAAAACCGTCCTTTTATTGGAAAATTGCCAAAGAAGGGTGATCTAACTATCTGCAACAACTGGAGAGGAGTTACACTTCTATCACTTACAAACAAAGGCTTCAGTCAAATCCTCCTAGAGGAGTGGAACAGCAATCCGTATGTACCATTCCTACACTTCAAAAAGGCATTTGATAGCCTCCATCGGGAAACCCACTGGAAGATTCTTAGAGAATATGGTTTGCCAATGAAAATTGTCAACATTATTCAAATGCTGTACAGGGACTTTCATTGCAAGGTAATTTTCTGACAGACAGCTGCAGAGTGCAAACAGGAGTTAAGAAAGGATGTATTCTCTCGCCATTCCTCTTCGTTCTTGCAATGGACTGGTTAATGAGACAATCAAACCAAGGATGGAGCAAGGGTATTCAATTAACACTTATCTCATCACTTGAAGAACTAGACTTCGCTGATGATATCAGTTTGCTGTCAAGCCGTCATCGTGACATTAAAGACAAATCAGATAGACTTACAGCACGTGCATCACAACTCGAAATGAACATCCAAGTGAAGAAAACAAAGACCATGAAAATAAACACCAAGACTCAGAACCAGCCGTCATCAACAACCAACAGATTGAGGAAGTAGAGGAGTTAACGTACCTTGGAAGTATAGAGACAGTGGCAAGGACGTACAAGCAAGACTAGCCGAGTGAAACCAAGTCTTTGACAGCCTAAATGCAATCTGGAAATCAAGACAACTCAGAGTGAAAACCAAGATCAGAATATTTAAAAGCAACGTTCTGAGTGTGTTACTTTACCGATCGAAATGTTAAATGACGAAAGAAAACTGCAAGAAACTAGACGTATTCCAAACAAAGTGTTTACGGTGTGTCAGGAAAATTTTCTGGCCAGAGAAAATCATAAACGAGGACCTACTCAAGAGCTGTAACATGGAACCTATTTCTGCGTGTGTCAAGAGCAGAAGGCTGAGATGGCTGAGCAATATTCTAAGAATGCCAAACAACAGCCTGGCAAGAGTGGCACTAAGGTGGACTCCAAGGGGAATCGTAAGTTGGCCCAAAATAACATGGCCGAGATCAGTGGAGACAGAACTGAAAGATGTGGGATTGGCACGGGAGACAGCTAGTAAACAGGGAAAGGACCGGCAGAAATGGAGATCTCTGGTGGAGGCCCCATGTGCCACCTTGGCACCAGAGGATGAGAGAGAGAGAGAGACTTGCATAACAACCAGTAGATTTCAAAAAATAAATACCAACCTTCTTCCTCGCTCATCTTTGTTAAGAGTCGCTCATTGCACATTGAATATTATCGCTTGTGTTTGCTTTTGTGTTTCCGCACTCAAAGTTAATCATCTTTATAAGATTTAGTACTGAATGTGATGCGTTTCCTTTGCTTTTTTTTGACACTAACGAAAAATCAGCTCTTTTTGTACCACAAGAACAAAAATAAAATTAATTAAATGGGACAAAATCAGGTTTAATTGTTAATCACAAAATAAAAATCACTGTGAATAATTTTTTTCACGTGGAAAAAGCTGTTTTCTTAATTGTGCAGAATCAAAAGAGGACTTTAAAAGCAAATGGTATCTTTTTTCGATGATAATCGCGTAGTCAAACAGAATAGATAAGAATTTGTTTTCCTATGTTGAATACCTCAATAATTTGTTGCCCTCAATTGAAAGAGTTCTTTTCAAAAAAATGTGTTTTCCCTCAAACTTAAGTAGTAACCCAAATATGTAAGTGAATAATTACCCTATCTTGTTTTTTTTATCATTTACAGAGCAATCATATAATTGAAGTTCTAATGGAGGCAGGTAAACCAAACAATGTCACGTTTCGTTATCCATCAGCTGATACCGTAGCTCCGCTTCCTCCAGCGTCCTTCCAACAGTTTTTGAAATCCAACAAAAATATATCTGGAGTTGTTATCACAGACCACGAAAGACAATATACCAATAAGTAAGTATTGCCTGGTCACTCTCATTCTCAAGACTGCGATATCTTGATACCTTTGATACTAATTGTACAATTAGCCGTGCTCTTACTCCTACTCAACTTTCCAAAAAACTAAGTTAACCCTGTGGACCCCCTGCCCCTTTCAAAGATTTTTCAACCAAAAAATAGACGTCTTTATCTATGTCCGTAAAACGTTCAGTAACTATAGACTGACATAATTTTCCACAGAAGGCAACAGAAAGATTCTCAGTCTGTAAAACGTTTGTCTGAAATGAATACTAACGTAAGTGGCTTTTTTGGCACAACGAGTTGCAGCCTGGGCCGAGCTTGGTTTCAGAATGGCTTCTGGTATCGTTACAGGAGACGTGACAGTCGTTCAGCTGTGTTTTTCATAAGTTTTGCTCCTGGTATATCGTCTACTGTCACTCTTTAAATAATTTATTTTCTTTTCCAAGTCTCAATAAATGACTTTCCTCCGTGTTCTTTTCACTCGATTGGTTTTCGGCTCCCCTGTAACAATCCCAGAAGACTTTGCAAAACTAAACTCAGCCCAGGCCACGACTCCTCTCTAAAATGGCCCTGAGTGTTGAAAATCGGCGCAACCGCCTAGAAAAGATTTGACGAAAAGTTTGGAGTTTCGGATTAAAATTTCTGTTTTGTTTTTTAGATATTACAACAGTAGGTTTGACGATATGCGTCAGGCTGATGCGCAGTTCACATTTGAAAATAGTTCAGCTTACGTTGACACCTTGTATGCCTCGGTAAGTTATATGCAGTGTGTTATCCTAAAGTTTTGAAAACAGGCCACTAAATTGTTAACCTGTTACCTTCGTAAACTGTGTAAGTAATTTTTAATTGTATCTGGACTTAACATAAACCAAAACAGTGGCAGTTTTAAACACATGTAAGTGAAATTGGTGCCCTATATTTCGCAATATTTTGTTGCAGTAGGTAGCTTACTTGTAGGTATCACAAACTTCTGTTATAACAGCCGTGTGGAACCTTTCTCTTAAAACCCATACATGGCCTGTGGTGTGGAAAGCTGCTAATATTAATCCATTGCCTAAAGTAGGTACCCCAGTAAATTACCCTGATTTGCGAGGGATTAGCGTAACACCAGTGATTGCTCGATGTTTTGAAAAGAGCGTGTATAGAAAGTTTGGTAAGAACATTGAGAGAAATTTAAGTCCTACGCAATTTGCTTACCGTACTGGATGTAATTCTTCTGATGCACTTATTAAGTTACAACATCAATGCCTTGAAGCATTGGTTGACAAGGAATCTTCTGCTGTTAGATTGTTCGCCATGGACTTCAGCAAAGCTTTCGACAATGTAAGTCATATTCTCCTGAGTGATAAGCTGAAAGCTTTGCCTTTGAATCCATAGATCATAAATTGGTATTTGAGCTTTTTAAGAGATCGTAAACAAACACTAGTTTTAGAGGAATGTTTTGTGAGTGGAAATCTGTCAATAAGGGAACAACACAAGGCAGCGTGAGTGGACCATACCTTTTCAATATCTTCATAAATGATCTGGAAATCAACAATAAACTTAATGCGCAGCTAACAAAATAGGATAATGACGCCACGCTTCAAGTAAAAATCTGCAAGAATGATCCTGACTTTTCAGAGACAGTAGTGAATCAATATGTAACGTGGGCTGAAGAGAATTGCATGCCTTGTAATGTTTTCAACTGTAAGGAATTAGTTTTAAGAAAAAAGAGCAGCCTGAACACTCATTTTAATACTGTGAATAGAATAAATCAGTGTGACTCTCTTAAAATTTTAGGCCTAACTTTTCAAAGTAATTGCAGATTTTAAGAAGGTATCAAACTTGAACTTTTGGAAGCCAACAAAGGCCTTTTTATCTTTAGGAGTTTACGTAAGAAAGGTTATAGTCAAAAAGAAATTGACAACTTATTTAGTAGTATCATTCTACCTAAGATAACTTATGGTCTTTCCGTGTATGCAGCTTCTATGCCGGAATTGACA
>JAOBYJ020121899.1:0-10209 GCA_025403565.2 Palythoa heliodiscus | reverse complement strand
AATTTACCTGTCCCAACTTTCAGATGACTTGCAAACCAGAAAATAAAAGTTTGACTCGACGAACGAAGCGCTGAGCAATTGTCGACTTATAAGTACTGTATCGTGATTGGTTGATTGAAACATGGATAGTAGGCGCACGCTGATTGGCTCTTTCACTCACTCACATCCTCAATCACTCATTCCCGATAGCACTAGTGGCTACCTGCTATATGCAGTAGCCACTAAAAACCGGCAGGGAGACATTCTTTCCTTAAATATGAATAAATTATGGCCTGATCTGTTTAACTCATTAATGTAAAAACTTTAATTTAACTTCAATTTTAACAATTTTCCACGTGGTTTGACCATGTGCTCTACTAGAGCATTGTTTTTTGTCAATCCCTAATTTGACTTGTCAGTGAGCGGATGTGTGTCAAGCACCGGCGTACGTGACCTCTAACTGCAAAGGGCCTATTAGTATTACTATTAAAAAACGAAAACTCAAAATTTTGTAGTGAGATAAAAACATTAAAGAATTTCTTACGACTAAAGAAGAGTTAGGCTGCAAGAACAAAAAAGGTGAAATTTGTGACACTTTTTCATTCAATCTGAATAATATTTTGTTTGTGGAAGGGGTGTGTGCGAAATGGTTAGCCTCCACGCAGACGTTTCTGTGTCCCGTATTAGTTCCCTCCCCAGAACTGACACAAAAACGTCTGCGAGGAGGCTAGTGAAAGGGTCTGCCGATTGACGGATTCAGCCAATTATTTCGGGTTACGAATACCCGGACGGGTTACGGATTTGAACCAAATTTTCAACGGTGTTGCGTTTCCTCTAAATATACCGTATAAGATCAGATTTTGGCCAAGACATCCGGACACCGCGGATTGAAATTTTTACAGCTTTTAGACCTTTTAAATTTTGCTTTAATTTTAAAAACAGATCCCCACCCATCCCATCCTTTTTTTTCTTTTTGCAGAATATAAAAGGCTTTTGTCTTTTGGGGCCATTAAAACACTTCACTGAGCTATGCCACTGACATGTGGGCCATTGTACGACTTGTGTTTGTTCACATTTTTTGCCTCATTAGCATACGCTCTCTTCTTTCTAATTCAGATACAAAAACAAAGCTGCTGACTATTGAAATGGTTCTACAAAACAAACTTTCTCTGAAAATATGAGATTGATATGCTGAGCATTCTTTAATTTCCGTTAAGTGGTTTTAAAAATTGGAATATTTACCATGAATGTGCGGCTCATTGTCGTTTTCACTGAATTGCAATTTCTTCTTCGAAGCTGCACACACAGATCCGAAAATTCGGTCGTCAATTTCACTTGGCAAGCTTTATTATATGTTTCAAAGTCAGTTGGTGTTTACATTTGTTCTTTTTCCGGCTAAAGTTGCATTCTGCATGGGGCAGAATGCAAAAAAAGACGTTAGAATATATTCGTCCGAGTGTAGGATATATTCTTTCATTCTTCTCCTTGGCCAAACGGTTGTTGCAAGGTGAATAATCACGATTTGTGGCTTATGGCTTTTCTTAGCTTTCTAATACCAAGCACAGGTAGCCTCCAACTTTGGGAACCCTGCAAAGTGGGTAGCTGAACAAAATGAATTCCCTCGATAAATACTTGCGTGTTTGAAAAGACCAATTCCCTTTAAGCCTGCTTCACACTAGCGACGTAAGCGTAAGCGCAATCGCAATCGTAACACAAAGAAATCTAGTGTTAAGCGAGAAAGCGTAATTGCAATCGCAAGCGCAAGAAAAAAAGGAAAACTTTGTTTTTCTTGTGCTTGTCTTCCGCTTGCGATGGCGCTTGTGTCAGAAATATTCTAGTGTGAAGGTCCTTGCGCTTGCGATTACGATTGCGCTTGTGTCAGAAATTTTTAGTGTGAAGGTCCTTGCGCTTGCCATTGCGCTTGTGCTTACGTCAATGTCCATGTCATAATGAAAAAGTATTATAGGAAAGCATTGTTAGCCAGGTTGCTCGGTTACCTTGGTCGACTGATCAGCAAACAGATACAATGTGGCGGTGCAAATACAGTACACTGAATATTTTGTTATAAGGTTTTGGTTCAGTTTTATTTTTCAGCACTTCTAAAATATGTATATAATATACAATATACACATCGCTGTGTTACATTTTTCCATGCACACAAAAATTCCAATTTCTGGAACTTGCTGTTGTCCTTTATCCTATCCCTATGCTATCTTTATGATTCGTATCAGTATTTGTTTAAGAATCGTTTCAGTTTAAGTGTATTTAGGCTGAAATTTGAAAATGTGTTAAGAGCCGCATTAGGAATTACCGTTAAAGATAAGAATTATGAGGCTCACACAAAATTTGGCAATTCTTATGAAAATATTCAGTGTATAAAAAATGCAACCGATTATGCCATTAGTTTCATTCAGAATGTTGCCCACAATTTATAAAGATTTTAACCTTTAAGACATTGTAATATAGTTTGTATTCATGCTGAAACATGCATGAAGTTTCTCTTTAGATTTGAAAAAAATGCAAGTTGCTCATAACTTGCAGCAGGTAAGCTGGTTTCAAGGTTCAAATTTAAAAATACACACTAAACCGTCCCACAGCAGATCGCTTGAGGTCTATGGGAAAACATCAGATGTAAGATTCAAGGGGGTTTGGGGATATGCCCCAACAATTCTTAAAGTTTGGATCTTCTGACATGCATTATCTTGAATCATTTTTTTCCAGATTTTGGACATTTTAGATGATCTCATTTGAACACTCTGGATTTTCTATTTATACATTTTTGAGAAAACATTTTTCTATAGCTGGAGGAAGTTGCCCTCTGCTCTGTACAGCTCTACTTGCATTGAATTCTGTTTAAGAAAGACTTCTGCTTTTGCATATACAATTCCCATGACTATTTAAAAGGTAGAATATAAGAAATTTCTTTGTTACTTGGAATTATTCTTCAGGGTCAGCCAAGGTTTTGGGGTATAGAGGGGCTTTTTAAATTGGTTTATTTTATACGGTATATTTCAGTTAAAATATCATTGATCGATTTTTACAGTCGTCCGGTCGTCAGAACAACTGGAATTTTCGTGGAGAAACCCATAATAATAATAACCACTTGATAATTATATAGTTTCTGTATATTACTTAGTTTGAAGATTTTCGGAAATTCGTTGCTCTGAATTTTATCTAAATTGACATCACCTGATAAGTGTTATCGGATTTCTATTCAATATCCGCGGTTTTGCCCTGTTTTAGATTGAATAAACATTGCCAGTGATGTAAAATTTTTATTGGCTTATATCATTTAGGAAATCAATTAATTTTTTTTTCATAAGCTGTTAGCAGCAAAATCTTTGTCTTTCTCAATGAATAAAGCTAACTTAAACGGCGAGTCCAACTGAAATATCGTCAGTACAAAACCAGTAATTTTCACTTTAAATTGCCACAGAAAAAAGTATCTACTAACATATAGTCCAAAAAGCACTTATCCTTTCTTAAACGGTATAAAATGAAGAAAGCTGCACTTGAATGTAACATGGCTAAATTTTAAAATTATAATTTAACTTCTAAATTCTTCTGGTCAGAAAACGCAAGCAACTCAGGTGCTTATAGATTTTGTCTGCTTTTTTACCACAAAGGAGCCGAACTGTCTAATGAGGCTGTTTTCAGCAAAAGCTAATTAGTTTTTAATACATTTTAATGAATTTTTTCTAAACACAATAGAGCTCATATTTTTGAAAAATAATTGTTGGTTGCCCCACATACAACAAAAATCGAACACTGAACATGCATATTTGGTATATCACTTTTTAAATTTCAGGTAATTTTGGGTATACAGTATACAACGCTTCGATTAACTTTGGGTATATTCAAAGGAATTTTCGGTAATTTGGCGATTTTTTTTTGGATATACTGGTATACCACTACCCTCCCTGGCCGACCCTGATTCTTGGTCACTATGCCCAATACCAAATGGTTTTAGATGGTAGACAAAGTATTCCATCTGGTACATCATGTTGGGTGATATGGAATGGTATGTAATGGAATGGTCTGAACAGCACTCGGGTCCATCCTTATATGGAAACTTATCATAAGACCAGAGCCAAAAATCCTTCCTTAAAAACCCAGGAATCAGATGATGCTCTGGTGGTAGTGGGTGAAATCTCTTCCGTCCTCTTGAGTCCCTTGTATCACCTGGATGGACCCCTTCTTTGGCCAAACACCTTCCAACTTCAACATCCTCAGCAAAACTTTTCAAGGGACACCTTTCAGTATCATTGAGCACCTTGCCAAATCTTCTAAGTGTTTCCCTACTGAAAACATATCCCGCCCCGCCACTACAATATCCTCCATATGCTTGGAAGTACCTTCCCAGATAATGAGGGTCCTCAGTGTTAAGCGGAGCAACAAGGTGTCGAAGATTTTCCACTATAACAAACGTGTCATCATCCGCCTTTATGAACCACTCAGCATCGTTGATATGATGGTCCAAAACGTACTGCCATGCCGCCCGAGTTTTATCCCATAGGTTTTCTCTTCCTTCGGGGACATTCAAACCAACTGCTGGAAATTCTGAATCATTTTTCGAGCTCATAAACAACAGTTTATTACATCTCTTGCCCCAGGTCTCCTTTATTGGTTTTCCTTTTTTATGTAGAGTTTGAGGTCTCGTCATAACCCAACAAAGAATTCTTATCTTTTCAAACTCTTTCTTCGCTAATTTGTCTTGGCCTATCACCACATAAGACACAAATACGCCAACTGCTAAACCCAGTGCAAAAGTTGTAAGAGCAGATCTTGCATTCCCAAGCAAGGCCGCCATTTTCTAGCCTCGATTTGACGTCGATTTGTTGTACATTTGCGAATAAACAATTACGGTCCATTGCTCACAAACAAAACCTCCAAGTCGAGGCCAAGTGATCATTTCTGATATATACGTCTACTGTTTTGTTAGCGGAGGAAGACTTCTGATTTTGTAATAGTTCAAAATTTAATTTACTTTTATTATTTCATGTTAGCAACTTTAATTTTTGCCATGCAAAGAATCACCCGACGTAAGATAAACCGTGTAGACTACTTACCCGATGTTGTATCTCTTGTTTTAGAGATGCATGTAACAGACGTCACTCTGTGTATATAAACAAAATCTGAATGCAGGGCTATATTACAACAACATTATTTTTAGGCAGGTTTAATGGCAATATTTCGAGTAACCGTGTTACTCTTTATCAAGCCAAAGTTGGAGTGAGGTGAAATTATAACGGCTCTCAATATTTGAATTATAATTATACAAACAACATAGCTAATATATGACTAAGGCATGACAACTTCAATATCCGGTGAATATAGTCCAAGTAGTTACAGCGTTTTTCCTTTGTAAATGAAGTAAGCTTCACTTGCTTTTCGACGGGAAGTATCTTTCGTTGGAAATATTTCCAAAGGTACACTAGAAGAAGCGTGTCTGAAATAGAGTGGCCTCACTGGCGTAGTGAAGAGAGATGGTACTGCGGCTTCTGCATTTGCGTGACTTGGATTGTTTGCTGCTCGTCTGTGTTTAGTAAATCTTTTGCGAAGTGCACGTTCAGTTTTTCCAATGTAATTTTTTCTTACATTTTTTTACATTCGATCATATAGGTTAAATTTGTAGAATTACAAGTTTTGTGTTTTTTATCAGTTGGCGTGTTTCGCCTGTGTTTGTGAAGGTGTAAGATTTCTTGTGGTGGGTTTGGATTTTTTAATTGGACACGGACTAAAAGGTCACGAAGTTTAGGAGAGCGACGGTAAGCAACAGCAGAAGTTTCTGTAATATTTCTTTGCATCTGTCTGAGGACTGGTTGTTTATTGTGAGGTATTTTCTGAATGTTGGGCTGTGCCGGATTGTATGTAAATATGAAAGAAACCTTGTCACATTTGTTATTAGTAAAATAAAAGAAACTAGTCGCCTACACAATATATAAACTACATGGAAAATTCCTTTTGAAACTTGATCGAGATTTGCAACAGTGCCAAGGAACAAAATATTCACCACAATTTAATAAACACAACTTCCGTCACAAATATCAAATATTGATCAAACCAGTGATATCTCAACTCTTAACCCTCGTTATAAAAAATCAGATTCATACCATCCACTTGTTGAAGACATTGGACCGTCACTGGAAGTTAACCTGGTTAATGGTATTGATGACACAAAACAAACTGACAGAGAAAATTGTAATAAGAGAAATCAATCAACGACAAGCAGTATTGATACAGAGTACATACAAAACCAAGGGAGTAACAAACGACTAAACAAATTAAAATGTTACTCATAAGAAGAGAACTCCTATAATAATAGACGTTTCAACAGTTACAAATCTTTCTGGAGTCCAACTTACAGAAGACGTGCGAAATTTTCTTACTTTCAAGAGGACTAACTTTTTGTCCCACTCACTGGCACATTGATTGATCCCAAGTTAAAGCCGACTCAAGGTAATATGACACCGGTCCTGTACATAATTGTTAACCTGGCCATATGGTCAATAAAAACGTGTTTTATAATAAAATAAGAGAAAACAAGAGCAAATTTATCCGACAAAGCAAAAGCAAAATTGAAGTACTGAACTATTGGAAAATACTGTGCAACACGAGCAGTATGTACATTTGTTAGTATGTCAGGATCAGTGAGCGGGCACGATGAAGCGAATTCTGTGTTCTGATTGGTTACACGAACGGGCAAGATATGCCCATAGGCCCATCTTGCCCGCTACGCTCAGGATTTTCAGTAGTAAAGTGGAATTCTTTGGCTATATAGTAAGTTCTTTATTGACCAAGCCTTCCGATTAAGCCGGATAGCGCAAAAACTGGCTGATAACGTATATTTACAGCTTACTGAACGTAATGTAAGGGCTGACTTGATTATTAAATGTAATTAAAAGTACTCACATTGCTATTAAAAAGTGTTTTGATTTTTTAAAAAAAGACTTTTTAACTGTCCGTTAGGCATTTCAGAAGTGTCCGTTGTCCGTCGTAGAGAGGTGTCCGTCTTATAGAGAGTTAAAATACAGCAAATAACTGAAAAAACGGCACGCCGCGGACCAAGATTTGGTGTCGGTTTTATAGAGGTTTCCGTCTTATCTGGGTCTTGAGTGGTATATTCATGCCGGATATTGAGGTTGTCATACCTTAGTCATATATTATTAGCTATGTTGTTTGTTTAATTATAATTCAAATATTGAGAGCCATTATAATTTCACCTCACTCCAGCTTTGGCTTGATAAATAGTAGCAGGTACTAGCACGGCTACTCGAAATGTTGCCATTAAACCTGCCTAATAAAGATGTTGTTGTAATACTAATAGCCCTGTATTCTGATTTTGTTTGCTTCACTGTTGATAACCCGGTTTTTAAAACCTCAATGTCAATGATAATGGTGTTATAGTGTTTATGACGTTCAGTATAGCGTTAATTAATGTAATAGCAAAAGGATTCTAAAATTGGTACTGCCCCGGGGGTATTGCTTTCAATTTAGTCTTAAACATTACAAAGACCCTTAGACAAGTATTATATTAAAGATTGTCGATCGACAATGGTTCGGTTCTGCTTGATTTTGTGCCGTTTTTTTTAAAGTCATTTATTTATTCGACTTCGAGCTCAAACAGTTCAATTTTGAATTTAAATTCGTTTCCGCCGCTGACGCTGTGTTTCAACTGCATGGGGAAAATAAATGAAAGTTTTGAAACTATAGGAAAACTAAAAGATTATCTCCCAACCAAATCCAAGAAGAAAGTGATATCCGTTGGATTTAGGTTCTTTGCAAGCTCAAGGAGAAAATAAAACAAGCTTTCTCTGAAAATATGAGATTGATATGCTGAGTATTCTTTCCGTTATGTGGGTTTAAAAATTGGAATATTTACAAATTAAAGAATGTGCGGCTCATTCTCGTTCTTGCCACCCAGCTGTTTTGCGTTTTTTGAGTAGCGATTTTTTCTTTGAAACTACACACACAGAACCGAAAGTTCGGTCGCTCTTTTCACTTGACAAGCTTTCTTATATATTTTAAAGTCAGTTGTTGTTCACCTTCATATTAGTCTTGCTCCGGCTGAAGTTGTATGCTAATGCGCAGAATTAAACAATGACGTAAGAAAACATTCGTCTGAGATTTCATGGCGTGACGTGTTCGGTTCATTCCTCTCATGGCCAAACGGTTGTTCCATGCAAGGTGAACAATCACGACTTGTCCTGTCGTATGGCTTTTTTCTGATACCACTGTATTTGTACGAAGCACAAGTGGCCTGCAGCCTTGGGAACCCTGCAAATTTGGCAGCTGAACAAAAGGAATTCGCTCGATAAATATTGACCATCGGATTAGAGAGGAGAAAGAAATGGCCAGCTTATCATCGAGCAAGCGCTTTCTCCGTTTGTTTCTGCTTGGTTTTTGTGTGGGAATCCTTTTTACCTACGTAGCGGTTAGTTTTCTCAACCACAAACCTCTTAGAATAGATTTTGATGTTGATATCACGGACAAACATCATATGTATAATGCAGCAAGAAATGATGCCAGTGCTTCCGTGAAAATTCTTTGTTTAGTGGTGTCAAGTCCAACAACTGTCAACACGAAAGGAAAGTCGGTGAAGGATACTTGGGGAAAGAGGTGTGATACGTTATTCCTTACTGATGGCCGAGAAAACTCTGTACTCACGGCATCGTGGCAATATATCTTGAACAATCACCTTAATGACACCGACTGGTTTTTAAAAGTAAACGACGATAATTTCGTTATCTTGGAAAATCTTCGGCGTTTTGTTTTACCTCTAAACCCGGAGAAACCCTATTATCTCGGCCGCCGCTCCAAAGCAGATTATTGCATAGGAAGTGCTGGATACGTCTTTAGCAGAGAAACGTTGAGAATATTTGGAAAACTTCTCCAAGATTCAAGTAAATGCGCCATATATGGCGATCTCGACATTGCAGTTGGAAAATGCTTGAGTCAAGCGGGAATTCACCCAAACGATACCAGAGATTCTCGTGGGCGACAGAAATTCCATCCTGTTTCTCCAGCGGAGTTACTGGTACCAGGGATTAAGGATTCCTGGCTTCGAACTAAAGATTTCTACCCATTTAGAGATGGTCCAGAATGTTGCTCGGACCACTCGATAACCTATCATGTTACATCATCCAATGCAATGTATATCATGGAGTACTTTGTTTATCATTTGATGCCTTTCATTAAATAATGAGTTAAAAATCATGTAATATTTTCATAGGGTTGTGCTTTTAGTCTGTATACGCTGTTATTAAGACAATGTTTTCGAAAATTGATGGTTCGCACCAAAACTGGCATTCTAGCTTGGTCCAGAACCAGACCTACACTACAGTGTCGAAAACTCCAAATGTGGTGGAAGATTAGCATTTTTAAATGCTTTAAAAAGGTTCGACACATTAAATTGTCGACGTTTGAGAAGTTTCTAAGAGGGACACTAGAATGAGCGATCTGCAGGTAGATAAGTAGCAAGAAAATTTAAACCAAACAAAATGGCATTTCTCCTTCATCCCATTTTTTTTAAGATCACCATGTGCAACGAAAATCGAACAAACGCTGCCAAATAAGGCGGAAAGTCCGCAACTGCAAACACCCAAGCTCGCTTGTATCTTAAGGGTAGATGCGTCGGACTAACGACCGTAATAAAACTTAACTGTAAATGTAATATTAATAAGAACCTGCAGAAAAAATTAACAGTTATTCACAAACAGGAAAAACTGAAATGCAGGTGATAGAAATACCAAACAAAGGGGACATTTTTGCAAAACTTTAAAATAACTTGTTTGGGTGAAAACTTACAGTCCTGGGGGAGGTACTTCGGGGTAAAAAGGATAGGGATGCTCGTTGGAAAATGTGAAAAAATACCCTAAAAAATACCAAAGCCTAAAAATTTTTGACCCTAAAAAATACCTCATAGCATAAAAGATCCCTAAGAAATACCAAATTAAAACTCGCTATAACAAAATATAGGCATAATTACTTTTCTTTACAGCTTTCATAATTATTATTTGACGTTTCGTTTGTTTGTTTTGGATAATTTTAATAAAGGCAGGAGGAAACTGAAAAAATAAGACTTTGTCGTTTTGTTTTTGCACCCCTAAAAATACCATTTCAATAGAATAACTTCAATTTGTCTCTGAAAACCCCTAAAAAGTACCAAATTGCCAACTTTGACCCCTATAAACACGATAAGCATCCCCATCATCCCAATATAGGGAGTAT
>JAOBYJ020121791.1:0-10213 GCA_025403565.2 Palythoa heliodiscus | reverse complement strand
GATACTGTGAATTTGCTTTAAATAGCTATTAGGTAAGCTGAAAGGGAACATGTGACGTAGCAGAATTTATTGTAACCGGGAAAAGGCATTATCAGTAAATTTACTCAAATTTTAATGCGACACGAACATTTGTTTACATCATTTGTTTTTTCATCGTTTCGGGGGAAATTAAGCAAAATTATGACATAATAGGACTTCTTCTGTCACAAGCTTTTGTTTTTCTTTAAAAAAAATTCGGATTTTAATCGTAAAAGGACGAAAAAAACGGTTTTCCGGTTTTACCCTCGTTTTCGTGTTGTAAGGAGAGAGCTCGTACACGTTTTCCTAAATTTCGGGATGTTCCTGTGCCGGAATTTTTGGGGACTTTTAGTATGTTTATCTAGACGTTTATCCTGAAATATTTTTGAAGAGAAAGCTTTTGTGGGAATTTGTTCCGGGTCAAACCCTAAAATTACTAGACTAATTTATGTTATTTTTTCCCAGGCCCAAGCTGGAGTATGGTTATCCTCTGGGCCATGCTTGGCTCACAATATTTTTATTTCACTGGGCACCAGGCAACTATCCCGGCAATAAGATTTGAGGCGGCGTTTGTAGGACTTCCAGGTGATCTTGACAATTTAGTGTTACCAGGTGAGAGTACCAGTATAAGATATTTATTATTTGAGGGGGAAGGGTTAGGAGACCTATCGTAAAAGTTGAAATCAAGATCATTTAATCAGATAAACCTTACTTTACAAAAATGGAGGTGTTCAGTGTAAAGAGGCTGTTTCTTGATTTAAGTGAAAATAGTACGCTCACCTTCTATTATTCTAATAAGTCAAGTCATACAGTAGTTTGACTGGGTTTAACTTCATTTGTCTAGCCGTGTCTACTCAGATTAATTAGATGTTATCATCAATATCAAATCAGTATTGGCCCTCATTGCTGGATTGTCAAAAATCAATTATACACCAAACTAAACTCACTTATGTGCGAGGTTAAGGAAGTACTTTAGTTTATAAATGAGCTTTTAGACTAATGGTTTCAAGACTATGACGTTTCAGGTTTTTGTCATAACCGCGCTTGCCTAGAAAAATAGGTGCTAATTAAAAATGGTTGTGTTCAACTAATCCACTCGTGAGTAATTGGAGGTCGCTATGTGATCGAGATGATGACGTGACAAACGACTTGTCTAATAAATCCACTTTTCCTCTCTAACGAACATTTTATCTCTTTTTTGCTCACTTGCCTGTTTTTATTTTGCTTCCTTTTGTTTTTTTGTTTGTGCTTGTGCTTGTATGTAAGTGTAGGTGACCTTCCACTTCATGATATATCATTATAAAAATTGTGGCTGCCTAGATATTAGCCCTTAGGGTTATATTAGGTAGCTCACACTCAAGTTCACAATATTTGCAGAGAGAAAATCAAAATGTAATCTTCTGTTTACTAATTTATTTATTTGTAAAACAACACTTGGGTACAAATAAAGATTGTTCGGTTAACCCTTTCAGCCCCAGGCAATTTATCAACATCTAACTTCTCCTTACATAACTCAAACAAAATAATATAACTGGTAATGAGAAATAAGAAATTGATCAAGTGGAATAAGCTGTGGAAGCTGAAAAGCCAAATTCTCCCAAACTGCTTATATAGAAGGTATGGAACTCAGTTGGGAGAATTTACCAACACATTTGTTGTGTTTGGGGCTTAAAGGGTTAAAGCGTATTGCCCAAGCCACTCTAATAAGTACCGTTTCTATGGATACCATTACGATTGTCGTTTGTTAATATCTTTGTTACTCTTATTTGGTTAATCTTCCATACGTTTTCAGTGTTGTTTTCAGAGGGAAGAAAACTAGAGCATTTTACTGAGGAGGCCTGTTAGTGAGGGAGCATATTTGATAGGGGGACTCGTTAGTGAATTGGGGCTTTTTAAAGAGAGGGTTTATTAAAAAGATAGAGGCTTATTAATTAGGGGGGTTCATTGATAAGAAGGCTTATTAGAGTAGGCCATTTCCGAATTACGCTTCAATGCTAACAAATAAAACCACTAAGTCGAGGCCAAGTGCTACAAAATACAGTAAATGTATCAGAAGTTAGGACTTGGCCTCGACTTGAAGGCTTTGTTTGTGAGCAATGGAGCGTAATTTGGAAATGGGCTGTTGGATGCTCATTGATGAGAGGGCTCATTAGTAAAGGGGACTTATTAGTGTGGGGCTTTACGGAGGCTCATTAGTAAGGGGGCTCATTAGTGAGGGGCCTCATTAGTAAAGGGGACTTATAGAGTACTATAGTGATGACGTCACAAACATTTGATTTGTGAAATTACTAATTTAGTTGTAATATTCAAAAAGAAGAAGATGAGACATTCCTCCATGCCGAAGTTTAGCATTTTGCCATCAATCATTGATGAAATATTGTCACGGTTATGCTCTGATGACCCCATACAAATCCTTCTAAAATTGGCTTGGTTCATAGTACTCTATTAGTGTGTGATGTTAGTAGTGAGGGGACTTGTCAGTTAGAAGGCTCAGTAAGTGGGCTTGTTAGAAATGGGAGACTCATTAGTGAGGGGGACTTATTGTGGGGCCTTAGTAATGAAGGGGCTTATTAGTAAGGGGGCTCAGTGAGGGGGCTTATTAATGGGGACTTATTAGTGAGGGCGACTTATTGTGGAACTTTTTAGTAATGAGGGAGCTTGTTAGTAAGGGGCTCATTAGTGAGGGGCTTATTAGAGATGGGAGACTCATTAGTGAGGGGGCACTTATTGTGGGGCCTTAGTAATGAAGGGGCTTTTTAGTAAGGGGTCTTAGTGAGGGGGCTTCTTAGAGATGGGGGACTCATTAGTGAGATGGAATTATTGTGGTACCTTAGTAATGAAGGGGCTTGCTGGTAAGGGGGCTCATTAGTGAGAGGGCTTATAAGAGATGGGGGGCTCATTACTGAGGGCGACTTATTGTGGAGCTTTAGTGGTGAGGGAGCTTGTTAGTAAGAGGGTCATTACTTTGGGGGAGGGTCGTTATAAATGTCCTTTAGAAGAATATTCGGTGTTAATTCTTAAATTTATTGTGGTATTTATCAATTGTTTTAACGATATCGATTTGTACTAATTTCTGTTTTTTGTTTCATATGATTTTTAAGGCCTTCTTATATTTCTCAACACTTTTGCAAGTCAAGTCATTTTTGCTGTTACTTTGCCGCTGTTGTTTTTCTGGCCCATAATTCCCAGCCGACTTCTAAATTGGAAAACAACGCTTACTGGAGTGCGCAGTGACGTCACGAACAAGGGAGAGCTTGCCTGGAATGAAAAGTCCCGGATGTTACGAAGTGTTATCTGGCGCATATTTCTAATGTACCTGTTGATTGCTGCGCTCAAGGTACAGATTGTGGCCATGTTTTTTGTACTAGGAGAAAAATTGGTCTAGGGTTCCAAGAGGTCAAAACTTTAGCCCTACTTAAGGACCTTACTTTTGGGAGTTGAGTAGCGGGTTGTGTGAACTACCCCACTCCTCCTCAGCTTTGAAAGGTGGTGATGGTGGGTAGTATAGCCCCCCCCCCCAACTACCTCCCTAGGGACCCGATTTTTTGGGGTTGAGGTGGTGGTGGTGAGGTACTGTCCCCCTACCCCAAACAAGGACGACAGAGGTTGATGATGGTGGTAACCATCCCCCCCCCGTCCTAAAAGTCGGGTCCCTAAGAAGGGCCAAAGTTTTGACCTCTTCCCTTATTTGCATGCCCTCTTTAATTCCAAAAATTTTTCATTTTAAAACCTTTGTAACTGCCAAGAGTCCAGAACCTGTGTTATAATATAGAAAATTGGTGTACTTGTGATAATACAAGGAAGATAACTCCTAATTTGTTCGCATTTGCCACGACTGCTGAACCGAACCAAAAATTTCATTCTAATTTTCATTCTTATTGAAGCACAGCTAGCTTTTAATTGTATTGTACTGAGAACCTCCAATTTACAGAAGCTGTGCTCTGATTAGTCGGTTTAGATTCATACTCGTGGCTGATATCGTAATAGTAATTGTAGTAGTCGCAGTCTAATTTTTTTCCATAGTAGTAAAAGTAAGGTAATAGTTTCGGCCATCGTCAGTACAGTATCAATAACCCTAATCGCAGCCGTAATCGTAGTGCTAATCGTATTCACAATCGCTATCTGAGTAGTAAATGTAGTAGTCGCAGTCCTATTCTTTTCCAGATATTATCATAGTGCTAAAAGTAAGGTAATAGTTTCGGTCATCGATAGTATCGTCAGTATCAGTAATTGTAATTGTAGCCGTAATCGCATTACTAATCGTACTCATGGTCATAGCCGGGGTATCGTAGTAGATAATAAAACGGAAACATGGCTGAGGTAAGTACCTCGATTTGCCTCAAATCGACGACAGCCTTGATTCACTTGATCCGCGCAGCTTTACCTTTAAATATCCGTAAAACGGTGCACTGACAGGGGGAGGGTACGTTTACGTACCCTACAGGGGAAGATTATGTGCACGTCGACAGGGGGAGGGTATGTGCATGTCGACAGGGGGAGGTTATGTGCACGTCGACAGGGGGGGTATGTGCACGTCGAATTCCACTAATACCAGCGTTATGAACTGACGCAACGACCGACTATAAACGTCCTGAAGTAGGAGTGCATTGTGGGTAGTAAATGTAGGTCGTTAACCATAATATGCATATTTTCAACTAAAATAAGCTAAAAACACTACAGTTATTAATATTATGCCAAACATTGTGTCTGAGGAAGGCAGGGTGGCCGAGAGATTTAAAGCACTGACAGGATTTGGAGATCGTGTCCTTCGGTCATGCTAATGTAAATAGCTCCCTACCAGATGGAGATCTTAATCACGACAGAAGGGGCGTGCAGGAACATCTCAATACACATAGAGCCTTTTACATTTTTAAACATTTAGAAAGTTCGTTGGAATGTCGCCGTGATCATAAATCAGGCCACAACTGACTTTCAACGGAAAATAAAAGAGGCGATTCATAATTATCCTTTGGTAAAATCCTTATTTTAAACCAGTAACTTTCTCATTTAAATTTAAAGCTATTTCTTTAATTAATTTGACACCTTTATTCAATTTATAGTTGTGTAAAATTACTGGCGATAGTAAATTGTATTTTGCAATAAACATGTTTCCGTTGTATACTTTTTATATTATATTTAGATTTTTTAACTCAAACATCTCTGTTGCAGGTTTTGGCTACTGCCTGTGCGGCAGCTCTCCATCGTCGCCATCTCATGGTGTGGAAGATTTTTGCACCGCGATTCGTCTTTGAGGGAGCTTCATTTTTTGTCTCCGTCTCTGTGCTTACCTTGGTTTATGCATTTATTCTGAGAGTAGACGATGCACTGACCAAGTGGACGCAAAATTTAGAGATAAATTGTCGAGAGATAGAAGCTGACAGTTGACCTTTGGTGTAAAATTGTCATCTCACCCGCAACAACCCATTCACTTGGTCAATTATCATATTGTTTTTCTTTTGAGCGAGAAGAAACGCCCGTCCCAGTCCCAAAACGAAAAAATCTGAAATTTAACTGGGTACAAATCGCGTTCTAAACACAACTGGGTGCGAGTCGCGTCCTCAACAGACTGGGTACAAATTGCGTCCCAAACGCGAGTTCCTTGAGAGAAACAACACCTAATCCTAGTTCAAATGTCGAAGGTCACAGGTACCGAATCTAATGCAAATGAGCAAAATCTATTGTTCTACCTCATTAGCATTAGATTCGGCACATGTGAAGTTCGACGTTTGATCAAGGACTTAGTTTATGTACCATTGTAGAAATCACTAGAAACTGTTTTAGATAAAAATTTGATTTTAATTTCGCCGAAAAACGCCCGAGAAATTGTAATATTGACAAAACAGCTAGTTTAGATTATAACATTCCAGGCAAATTAGGAAAGAGAAAACACGGTAAACACTATCTCACAATAACTGTCGTTCACTTTCAGCGGCACAGATGAACCCAATAAATTTACTTTCGCCCAAGAGATAGAGCTTTATAGCCGAGTTGGCAGAACAGCGCACCGGTAGAATTTACGTGTTTGAATCCCGACGGACTTGTGAAAAATCATTCTGTGCTCTTTTCTGTTTTAAATCAACACAGCGTATTGGTTATTTATAAATAAATAGTCATATGCATCGGAAGAAGATAAACAAATTGCAATCTCGTTTGTCTTCGGGATGACGTCACAAGGGCATCAAATCGAGGCTTGGTCAGTGAGATGTTTGTTCGATCGCGGGGCTTCTGACTGTGTTTGGACTGTTTTTGCAGTTCAGCATTTCTTAATGTGTGGTCACTCATGCTCATTCACTGGACTATTCGTTTGTTTGATTTTAACAACCCACTTTGCAATGAAATAATTTCTTATCCTCGAGCGGCAAATGATACCAAGAAGTCAGGCTTTTGTTATAGAAGAGTTAGTACAGCCATTTGCAATGCTATAAGGCATCGCTACCGAAGAAACATCCAAGTCAGTCAAAAAACGTACAAACTAGACCAAAATTCACTGCTCTTTGCTGCACTTAGCAACTAAGTTTTACCTTTTATTGCTTCCATCACCTATTACGATGTATATTATTTATTAGCTTATTTGTTGATACAAAACAAGTGATGAGGGAGTCTATAGAAAAGCAAAAAACTGCTTGAATTTATAGATCCCTAATAAGAAATTTATTAACTGTGACTTACAATTTTGTACTATCTTATAATGGTATTATATTTAAAGGTATAACTGATACTATTTATCAAACTTGAAATTACTCAAAAAATCCTATGAAAATTGTCAACGAAGCAATAAGGAACAAAAGATTGTTTATAAAAGGCCGCTATCTTTGTCAATCATAGATCTTTTATGATATTCTTAAATATATTGAAAGATTTGATATTACGTGTTTTAGAGTCATACCATTCCATATCTTTGGACCTTGAAAAGCCAAGGAGTATTGGCCAAGTGTGGTTGATTTACGTGGAATGTGACAGTCATCTGCATGTCGTGTATCACCAAGCCTCGTTTTAGAACATAAAGATGCAGTCGTCACGTCATCATGGATAAGGTCTATTTGTTACTGAATTTTCCGTGATTGAAGAAGGAGGAGGGGACGTCAACGTCACTACAATACAATACAATACAATACAATACAATACAATATATACAGTACAGTACAATACTTAAGAAATAGAAAACATGTACCGTGTTTGTATAGAGTTATACAAACACGAGTGGAAGTTTGGGAGAACGAGAAATGCTGTGGGAATCCAAGCCGCAGGCGAGTGTTTCCACAGTTTTTTCGAGTTCCCCCAAACTTTCACGGGTATTTATTTAATGTCAGTAGTTCCTTCAGTTCATATAACTGGTATCAATGGAAGCTGACGGTGTACCCTTTGCCCCTTCCATCTGTTAGTGCTCCATTTTACGGGTATTTATTTAACATCTGTAGTTCCTTCAGTTCATATGACTGGTATAAAATTATGGAAGCCGACGGTGCATCCTTTACCCCCTCCCTCTGTTAGTGCTCCGTTTTATTGGTATTTATTTAACGTCGGTAGTTCCGTCAGTTCATATAATTGGTATCAATGGAAGCTGACAGTGCACCCTTTACTCCCTCCCTCTGTCAATGCTCTGTTTTACGGGTATTTAAAGCTAAAGCTGCACTGATCAGAGGAAAGTTGTTTGAAACAAATTGTGGAGTTGCTGAGAATCAAACTGGGGATCTCTAGCATAGAAGACAGTGACAACAAAATAAGTTTAGCTCAGAGAGACATAGATCTGCTTACACCTAGATGCCTTTGTAGCATGTGCTTTCAGAGAGACACCATATTGCTTTCAAGTTACACTCAATGGTTTAAATTACATTAAAAACACATGACAAAAATATCCACAATGGGTGAGAAGTTTTAGGACCACAAGTAAAACCAAAACCCAAATGGATAAATTTCAAAATAATATTCAGAAATCTTCAAAATGACTTCTTCAAAGTGGTAGATTACCCAGAGGTTTCAAAACATCTTGCATATTATAAATTTATACCATGTATATGCCACAAGAGTGGTTTTGCTGTTTGCTTTCTTTGGTTGTTCACACCAAAAAATCTTGAATGAAAAAACAGGTGAATTTACCTTCAATGCCTATCAGTCTGAGGAGCATAGGGTGAAATGGGACATGTCAACAGAATTTTATCCCAATTTTTATAGACCCTTTTCATAAATGGCAGCAATTTTAGTTTTCTTTTGTCTACATTCAAATTTGCCTGGCTAGCTTCGCTTTGGGTAGCATATTCTTTTGAAAGTGTAACTCAAGAACGAGGTTAGCCAGGCAAATTTGAATGTAGATAAAAGAACATTAAGTAAGCCGCCATTTATGAAAGAGGTCTATTATGGAAAGTGATAGACAATAAGGGAATATGCAGTTTCCTATTGTTGAAAGCATGAAATAAAAAGTGTGGATGCTGGCAACCTTTATGCAAAAAAACTGCAAAACAAGGAATTGGTAAAAGCCAAGTAAACGTAAACAGACAACAACTGAGATCTTATGTAACTGAAGTCTAAGCAAGTTGTGGTAAACATGGGAATGGAATGTGCAGCACCTCATGTTCAAGCCCCTGCTGACTTTTTCTTAATAGTTTTTACAGTGATGGTTTTCTTAAAGTCATACAAATGGCATTCAAGCATTTGGGGTTTCAAAATGATTTGAAGCTGGAGTTGCAAAATGAAAAGTAGGAGTTGGGTGACTAAAGTTTGAATAAGATGTGGTGAAAGTAGACGTTGGAAACGAGACCCATGAAGCATAGTTATTAATCTTCTTTTAGAAAACGGTAAAACCTTTTAGCATCGATTATTCAAGTAAAACATCCCACATAAATTTTATTTAAGTTTCTACCTTGTTTTATTTTAAGTATAATTATACTTATATTTTATAAAAACACATTATTATTATAATTGCAGGATCATTATGAGGAGATTCTTAGTGAAGAAGAGGTATGTTTGAAACTAAAGCAACAACCTGCCTTACATTTTGTATATATTAGGTAATCACACAACTTTGAGTTCAATTTGGAAATTATTTTCACGAATGGGTTTTTCAAAAAGTATCAAAATTGCATGAGAGTTTAGGGAGAATGCAATCTAAGCTTTTTGAAAAATGCACAACTGGAAATTATTTCCAAATTGAACAAGAAAAGTCATGAAAGATTACTTTGTAATAATGCACATAATAAAGTTACAGAGCAAGTTCTGCTTTGGGCAAATTTGCAACTTCTATCTTCAAGTATCATGCCACCAAAATATGTGATTTAGTTTGTTCTATCCAAACTTTTTTGTTTATAAGCCAATCAGAGCGACAATTCTGTGAGTAACTCAAATGCACTAAATTAACTATTTTTGCACTGAGTCAACTCTTTTTTGCTCTGAATTTTACAAAAAACAACACTGCTCTCAGCCAGTCAGAATCTAGTAATTTTGTTACGTATATTATTAAGTGGCAAATCACTTAACCCTGTTCTTAGTCCAGAAACAGCAGATTTCACATGTAAGAAATTTTACCGTGAGGGTGACAACTAATTGGTAACCTTTTCATTGGTTGTGACCAAATGCATTAAACTTGCTCTGTAAAATTGCAGAAATGTAGCTTTAGTTTCTGTTAATGAAATAACATTTGAAATAAAAGTTGGCAGCTCAAAGACATGAGCTGCAGAAGTTCAGGTGCTGATTTCAGTTTTGCTTAATATGTTCACTTGAAACTGAAAAGTTTCTGTAATTATCAGTTAGCATATTTATCTCCCTCTAGTTCACTAATGCATTCTCTTTTAGTAACAATTTTTCTTATTTTGAAGTTAACAAAATTTTTTATGAGGAATAATGTTGAAACTCAGAAGCTTCTCTTGGCTTTTGCTTTGGATTCTTGTGATTAGATTAGCTATTATAACCCAAAAGAAACATGATAATAATTTGTTCAAAACTTGGTAATGTTTGTTGATGTTTCTGCTGTTCTACTCTGTTTAAATTTTTTGTGTTAAATTGTGCTTCTTCCAACTCTTATAGGACATGGATGATGGAACATACAGTGATGCAGTAAGTTGTACTCCCAAGTATTGCCGATCAATTAGTGTGACACTGGATATTCAGGTTTTTCTTTCTCAGAAGAACTGACATCAGCTTCTGACATCTGGCTGTGGTGCAGTGCTGTTCTCCGAGGTCAGGCATGGGCTTTGACCTTCCT
>JAOBYJ020121576.1:0-10214 GCA_025403565.2 Palythoa heliodiscus | reverse complement strand
CCTCGCCGCTTTGCGGCTCGGTAAATATCCACCGCTATTCACCTCCACTTCTGGGGATAATTGTTAACTATTCACCTTCCCTTCGGGGGATAGTTGTTAATTATTGAATATAAGCTAGCAGTGTGTGCATTAAGCTGATTCATTTCTTGATTAGTTTTATTTTCCATTGCACATGAGCAGTTATTTCACTACCAGGGTGCAAAATTAACAGAAAAATAATGGTTAAGAGCCAGTAAATTTTGCCTTGTGGTAGTAAAATTTCCTAAAATGTTCAGTTAGTCATCCCAGCTAAAGTAATTGAGCAAAGCTAGGTGCTAGAGTCACATAGGCCAAATGTTATTCTCAGCTGTTTGAATCATCTCAGCTGGGCTGGTTAGAACTAATAAAAACAGGTTTTATACCCTGCATACTGACAAACCTTTTATTTCAATCATATTTTCTAAGGCAAGAATTGAAGGTGATAACAAAGTTGGCCTCATACCAAGCAAATATTTTCAGGAAAAGTAAGTGTTCTTGTAAGAAAGTAACTTTTTCCACTCTGACCTAATGAATAAGTTAGGAACCTAAGTGTTTTAAAATATACTGGAAATTATTTGGTTTGAGAACTGAATACCTTCAGGTATTGCACTAAAGCAGAATTGTTGGTCCATAGCTTTTAAAGTTGATAGTAAATTTCTAAAGTAACTGGTTAGATCAAGGTTGACTCTGACCTACTGGTGTTGACGTAATACCTATTAAAGCAAATCATTTGCCTAGAAAAAGTAGCAGCAAAAACTACTTATTAATAAGTAGCAGCTTAACTTAACAGACCTTTTAGAGGTGATCTTAGATGATGCAAACAATCCAGCTTACATCCTGATATCAAAGCACACCAGAAGTAATGTTTTTTTATGCTTCCTTAATGCAAGCATTTAATGTTAAAAATCTATATCAGTAATGCACTTATATACAAACACAAGTCCCACCACCTTACGTTTAATCATTCAAGTTAAAGGAAATTTTGATTGGAATTTAAGTAGTTTTCCATCTTAAATCATAACGATATTGATATTGGTTAGCACCTAAAAGTTTTTATTTTTTTAGACGGCATTTGTTTGAAAAGCTAACAGAGCAACAGCAAGTAAATGGTGAGTTTGTCTGTTTGTGTTTCAGTCAAGGTTTTGTCAGCGTAAAACTAGTGAGGAATTGTATTAATGACGATGATCATGATGATATCATGGTGGAGAAATAATGATGATAGTGATGTCCATGGTATCAGGGTCATGATTTTAATAATTCTTTAAAGGGATCCTCCACTATTCAACAATATTAATCTCAAATAAGAGATTTCTTTAACATGTACCTACCTCAGCAGCTCAAATTTGATAATTCTCTGTATGTAGTTTACACCAAGCGATTTGTTTTGATCATTTCCAGAGTTTAAATTTCCCGTTGGCCGCCATCTTGTAATGTTTGCAGTGCCAGACCCCCACTCGTTCATCGCTTTTGTTTTTATCAGGAGTAGAGACTGGCACTGCAACCATTACACATCACATTTCAAGATGGCGGCCGGTGGGAAATTCGAACTATGGAAAAGATCAAAATAAATGGCTTGGCATGAACTATATGGAGAGAATTATCAAATTTGAGCTGCTGATGTGGACATAAGTTAAACAAAACTCTTATTTGAGATTAATATTGTTGGACAGTGGAGAATCCCTTTAATGATGATGGTGGTTATACCAGTCATATTGGCCGTAATGCCGTATTTATGGAATTTTTTTAGAACACATAGTAAGAAAAAGTTTAAGGAGAAGACATGATTTTTGTACAACTTGCTACAGAAACAAGAAGTTGCACAGAGAATAAATGCACCTTTTGTATAGATATCCTAACAGGTACTATACCTGTGAACAGAACAGTCGAACTATTCGGGCACATATCCTGTCAAACTAAGGGCTTAACTATATAAACTGTGCTATTTCTGCAGGGAAAAGAGGGTTCCATTTCAACCTGCAAATGTCAAAAGGTAGAAGAAGGAGGCACAGCACTCCAGCGGGTAAAGGTGAATGACCAATTCGTTATATTTATTCAACTATAATAATATATTTACAGTAAATGGTAAGCACCACGAAAACACTCCTGTTAACTTCCTAAGTTCTTGTCACACAATGCAGTGATTGATTTTTACGGTCGTCCAGTCGTCAGAGACGACTGAAATGTTCGTGGAGCAACCAATAATAATAGTTTAGGAGTCCTTTGGATGACTGAAACCAACCACTTGATAATTATATAGTTTCTGTATATTTCTAATTTTGAAGATTTTCAGAAATGAACACAACTGTCACAATGTGAAAGACACCAGTCCCTTTGATAACGTCTTGTCACACAGTGGCGAATAGTAAGCACCATCCATCACACTCTGGTGAAAAACATCATCACAAAAGTGAAGGCGATCAGTATGAAGTTGCTAAGTTCTTTTCACACAGCTGTGAATAATAGACACTATTGCAATTGTGAAAAGCACCATTGCAAGTTTACTAAGTTCTTGTCACACACTGTTCAGTAGTAAGCACCATACAAAGTTGGAGGACACCAGCGTGAGTTCGCTAAGTTTCTGGATCAAACTGGTGAATAGTGAACACCATCACAAAGGTGAAGAACACCAATGTGAGCTTGCTAGTTCTTGTTACGTGCTGTTGAGACGAAAGCACCATACAGAGTTGGGGAGGACACTGGTGTGAGTTTGCCAAGTTTCAGAATCAAACTGGTGAATAGTGAACACCATTACAAAGGTGAACAGCACCAATGTGAGCTTGCTAATAGTGAACACCATTACAAAGGTGAATAGCACCAGTGTGAGCTTGCTAAGTTCTTGTTACACACTGTTGAGAAGAAAGCACCATTCAAAGTTGGGGAGGACACCGATGCGAGTTTGCCAAGTTTCAAAATCAAACTGATGAATAGTGAACACCATTACAAAGGTGAAGGATACCAATGTGAGCTTGCTATGTTTTAAAAAAACTCTTTTTACCAAATTGCAATAGTATATAGTGTTACAGATATGCCTTCCTTTTTTGTAGATTTGCATCATGGTGAGGTTTTATCTTATGAGGAAGTGAAACTGGCTCCTCCAGATAACACAAGGCCAGTTCTACTAGTGGGTAAGAAAGTTCAGTGGTGTGCTGGAAATATTTTTCAGGACCTACCATAAACTAAATAAGATAACTGGGACTTGTTGCTCTTTACAAGTCTAAGTTTAATTTAAGCAAAGCTTAAAAATGTAAGCGTAAGTTTTGGTTGCCTATTGATGTTTTGTTTAAGGTTTATTTGAACTTCAATTTATTTATTTTTACTGTCATCCCTACAGGCTGGGTACTCGTCATGGAATTCCTGGAGAGTCAGGAATTTCGAAAAGTCATTTCCCTTGTGGAAAATGGACAAGTTTTGCGTTCCTCGTTTCCGCTGATTTAAATGACTGCAGATACCTTTTGCACAGTGTTAGCCTCGTTTTGTTGTTAAATATTCAAAAATATTAATGCGAGAGAGCGAGAGGTCACACTTTCAACAGTACACGCAGTTGGAAGAAGTGTAAAACTGCATTGGCGTTTAGAAGTATTTAACTTTGTTCTGAGGCTAAGACTGTACAAATTGAATCCACAGTCATTTTCGTCGGCGGCAACTGCAAATTCGAAAATGGTCTATTTCAGTTTTGGTTGTGGAAAATGCATAAAGTGTACCAAATTACGGACGAGATGTTTTTTTTAAATAAAAGTTTTGATTTCATTAGAATTGGCATGCAGTAAGCCACGAAATACATAAAATTGCACTGCTTTAAACTATCGTGCGGTTTAACTTCCCGTAAACTAAATAACAACCATTGTTTATCAGCCAATGAAACCATGTTGATGATGTGTATTATGCACCAATGTACTCAAAACGGAACTGTGATCAATACAAATTCAGTGATGCAGTTTACTGTATTTTTAGGAGCTCCTGGTGTTGGCAAAAGTGAACTTAAAAGAAAGTTGCTTTCAGGTGAACCAGAAAAGTTTGCATCACCTGTTCCACGTAAGTTAACAGTTGTGATAGTGTCTGAATATTAAGTTTACTTATGAAGAGATTCGTACCCGATATTTTGACGCATGTTTAAGGTCAGATGACATATTTTATATAAACTAACGTATTATCCATGCACACAGATTTGTCTCCCAGCCTACGTTTTCAGAATCAATTGTCAGTATCAATGTCTGCGTTTTCCTTTCATGACTAAATTAAGGTTAGACATTTGGTAATGAGAAATAAAGAATCGATTATGCAAAATAAAGGTGAAAAATAAAGTGCTGCATTTTAGGCTGAAATGTAGTTGTTGAATACAACTTTAAAACGGAAATTGCTAAGCTTTGTTCTAAAACAAACTCATTCGGCCTTAGAATGGTATTTTAAGAATACGAATATTCAAAAAAAGATTCGCTTAAAGTATCGTTAGTTTTTAACTTTTTGTGCCAAGTTTTGCTCTGCAGTAAGTGCCAACCAAAACATTGTTTTCTTTCTCAGATACGTCACGTCGAATGAGACCATATGAGACAGAAGGAAGGGAATATCACTTTGTTTCCAGACAAACAATGGAAAATTTCATTCAAAACAACAAACTTATAGAGTTTGGAAAATTCAAGAAGTGCCTTTATGGAACATCTGTGGACTCTATCAGAAAACTCAAGAAAATGGGCAAAGTTTGCGTGTTAAAGGTGGAGCCACAGGTGATTAGCAGGAGCCTGGTACCAGAAGTATTGATTATTTTCTCTATTCTTTCGGCCCTAACACAGCATTAGACAAATGCAGGAGCTCATTTCTAGGAGTATTTATTTTCTCCTATTCACCTTGATCCCACCTCATTGGTAGACAAATACAGGAATCCATTACTAGGAGCATTTATCTTCCCCTATTCACCTTGACCCAACACTAAATTCTTTTCCGAGCCAAGTAGCCCATTGGAGCCGGTGCCTCTCTCCGGTTTCTGTAGTGTTAAGCGGACTCCCCCAGGACGGGACACTAATCCATTGCAGGTTAGCCCCCAGCAGAAGCTGGTACTCATTTTACCCACCTCGTAAGGATGGAAAGTTGAGTCAGCTTTGGCAGAAAAGAAAGTCACACAAATGTTTGAACAACACTCGGCAGAGCCGGGCTTTGAACCCGGGGCCTTGTGGTTGGAAGGCAGAGATCTTACCACTGCGCCAATCACGCCGCCGTTTTGACCCAACACAGTGGTAGACAAATCCAGGAGCCCATCACTAGGAGCGTTATCTTTCCCTATTTAACTCTATACCAATACATTAGCAGACAAGTCCAGGAACCCATCACTACAAGAGTTCATCTTCCCCTATCCACTTTGACCCCAGCTCAGTAGTTGGCAAAGCCCGTAGCTCATCACTATGAGAGTTCATCTTCCCCTATCCACCTTAACCCCAACACAGTAGTAGGCAAAGCCCGTAGCTCATCACTATGAAAGTTCATCTTCCCCTATCCACCTTAACCCCAACACAGTAGTAGGCAAAGCCCGTAGCTCATCACTATGAGAGTTCATCTTCCCCTATCCACCTTAACCCCAACACAGTAGTAGGCAAAGCCCGTAGCTCATCACTATGAAAGTTCATCTTCCCCTATCCACCTTAACCCCAACACAGTAGTAGGCAAAGCCCGTAGCTCATCACTAGGAGAGTTCATCTTCCCCTATCCACCTTAACCCCAACACAGTAGTAGACAAAGCCAGGAGTTCATCAAAAGGAGAGTGAAGCCAATCACTAGGAGTGTTCATCTTTCCCTATTCGACTCGATCCCAATACCATAGCAGACAAGTCCAGGAACCCATCATTACAAGGGTTCATCTTCCCTTATTCACTTTGACCTCAGCGCAGTAGTAGACAAAGCCACGAACTCATCACTAGGAGAGCTCATCTTCCCCTATCCACGTTGAACATAGCACACTGGTAGACAAATAGAGGAGCCCATCACTAGAAGAGTTTATCTTACCCTGTTTAGCTTGACCCCAACACCGTAGTACTAGTAGACAAGGCTATTTTTAGCTTTCTATTCGCGCATAATAAGATACACTTTTCTATTCATCCAATAAGAAGACGCGGTGTTATTTCGTTTGCATGTAAATAAACCAGTTACACGGAAATTGCGATAACAAAAGAGTTTTACCACTGTTTTGAGAGCGATACAGTTTAACAAAGGCGAAGAGACTTTGGCGCCATACAGTGACAAGAGTTCATAATTACTGAGTAAAGCGTCAGATGACCTTAAGGTTTGTTGAATAGATTTCACCGTAAAACCCCTTCAGAATGCTTAAAATTGCACTATATAATGCTTACTTTGATAATAAAAGACTTTTTTTAGAAATTCAAGTGCAAACTTTCTTGTAAAATTTATTGTTTTAGATTGTTTCTGTGCTAAGGAGACCTGATATCCAGCCATACATTGTATTCATCAAACCACCCAAGATAGAGAAATTGAGGCGTTCTAGGCTTACCGTTAAACCCAAGTCCTCATTTGAAAAGAAGAGAATGCAAACATTTAAGGTAAGTGCTCTATATCCAAAGCTTGATAAAGTATAAATGCATTAGTAAGAAAGTTTTATTTCTATCACTTTTCTTTTTATTTAGGAAGAAGATCTCCAAGAAATGATAGAAGTTTCCATGGAAATGGAGCAAACGTACGGGCACTTGTTTGATGCTACAATTGTGAACGATGATCTGCAAATGGCCTTTGTCGAGTTAAAGAACACAATCGAGAAAGCTTTACAAGAACCGCAGTGGGTTCCACTTTCTTGGCTTGCATGACACCAACTGTTTTTATACACTATCTGCATTTATCTGCATTGGAGATGCATCTCACTTTGTTCTGAAAATATAAGTGTAGCGTCTGTTATAGAATTTGTTATTTTTCAGCGACTTTCGTTAAATTTTTTTGTTGTACTTATGCCTGTCATAAAGCCCAGTACTAAAAACAAGGGGAATATATAAAATCAGTTGAGACAGAAACCATTTGGAAACACAGTTTCAAAACAGTAGAGACTTGGGGATTTAATAGAATGGATTCCAGTTCCCTTCGCTCCGGTATCCCGTACGTTATTTCCGTAGCTTTTATAGCAGTGTGTCCTTGCCGTTTGATATATTCGAAATTAGCCACTGATGAAGCAAAATCTTTGGAGGCAAAAACTAGATCTAGACCTGTAGTTATATGGCGTATGAACTTTATTCAGTCGTAGATAGATAGATACCTTTATTTCAATATGGGGTAACTCCTTCAGTATTAAAAGTTACACAGTTATCAATAGAGGCCCTATAGGTAATAAAATTGACCACATAAGCAGTTCAATTAACGATAACGGTTATTGAACTTATTTTCAGCTGTAAATTTCAATCATTGTATTAAAAAAGAAAGTTGCTGGCGACACCAAGTATGAAAGGTTTTAATATGAATCGTAAAATTCTACCTCTAGCGGATATCAACCTTTTAACTGTAATTTTCTTTATTTTTATGTTGTTGCGGGAGTTTTCTTCCTAAAGAACAGCTGAGTTAGTTGGATCACTCCGTCAGCCTTTATTGTTGAGAAAATGTTAGTTTAGAAGTCCTAGATCCAATGTCGAACTTCATTTCTGCTAAACCTTTGGCTCACCCTCTTTCATTTCCATTAGATTTGGCACCTTTGGTGTTCGACGTTTGACCTCGGTCTAAATTTAGGTTGATATCCCGCGAACAGGTCTTCAATAGAGCTTTTAATTAATTTTACCTATGGTACGCTTTGAAATAGAACAAATATCAAGTCCCTGATAAAATAGATGGAGTATCTGTTGGCGAGCTATCAGTTCGTTGAATTCGAAGACTATCCCCACTTTATGTTTACAGTCGTTTTCGAGCTGAAATATAGGGTCGGTCGGTCGTGTAAAAAAAATCATTGGCTATTTAGTCTTTTCGTGCGTAATATATACAATATGTCTCTTTATTTTAAAGTATAGTGTTTTTTTTATTGTAAATTTATTGCTCTGTAGCGTAAATGCTGAATTGACACATAGAACAACTGGCTCGCATGCATCGGTGTCGGGACCGCATGGGTTCAGTTGTGAGATTAGTGCGTGATGATACTGATGTATTCCCTTGGACATGTTTCGTACAAAAATTAGGATTTACTTTGGCCATAAAATAAGATCAACTTGTATCAGCATGTTATTTACATACATTAATAACTGTTTCTACTTTTTCTTTTGCAAATTTCAAAAAATTTTTTGAAATTCTTTTGTTTAATTAAGGGCACCAACGTGGCAGCTATGACGTCGGGTGAAACCCAGCAATTACAAATTATGTCTGGTGGTAACACAACTTACCATAACGAGCAGCCACACGCAATACCAAACTTGGTGCATGCTGACAGAAAATATACGAACTAGAGGACAAGCAAAAGAAATGTGCGGTTTTTCAAGCTCAATTTGACCTTCAATAAATAGGGTAGAGTATTTGGTTAGAAAGAAAAAAGTAAATAAAACAACAAGAGAGCTCCTTAGAGACGTACTTAAAACATCTCAATGTTTTGTTTTGGTTTTTAATTTTTTCTTGCCAGGAAACTAAACCAGAAATTGATATTTTGTTCATTTCCAAAAACTTTTTTAAGAAAATCTCTGTACAAATTAGGCGTTGTACTCGTTACAACGTCATAACTAGGTCATCAACACTGGATTTTTCAAAACCTCGTACCGAGGCTCATTTGAGCCTGGGAACGAGGTTGAATACTTCACACCGAGGTCTTCGCCAAATCTGAAAAGCAAACTCCTCGACGTGTAACAATTGATATAGTTGCTTCCTTTGAATCTTTAAGACCAGAATAAAACTGCAGATTGTCCAACCTCCACAGGGCTTTAAATCGGGCTAAAATTTTTTGAGAGATACTGTCCTTTCTCTGTCTTTTTCTAGGGGTCTGGGAGCATGCCCCCAGGAAAATGTTAAATCTGGAGACTCTGAAATGCCATTTCTGGTGTTCTAATACAACAATTTCTGTCAAAAATCTTCGGTAATTTGATCACAACTTTTGTTTTTTTCATAACAAACTTTTCTGTTGGCTCACGAAACAATAGAAGATCTTGAATGACGCTATCTTGAACGCGATCACTTAACTTGAAGGAAAGGCTACCGAGGTTGTAGGAACGGCTACCAAGCATACGACAGAGTCGTACTATACACGGCTACGACCCTTTCGGCATAAAAGTACTTGATTTTATATTATATTTCTTGCAGTTTCTTCAGTTTTTCGGGACATCAGAGTTAAGTATTCTGCATTTCGTTTACTTTTATGAGAATTTGACAAAAATATTTCACAACACGAGTCGAAATCAGGATTTTTCCTGGGAAGTTGCACTAATGTCAGTAGTTTAAATAGTGAATAATATTCGCCTGGTATTTGGGATGATGCACTAATGCTTATAGTTTATATAGCACGTGGAATACCCAGACTCACTCAATGCTAAAGTGTTTACCAAGCTATTGTATGATATTCGCCAATTTAAATAACTCAAAAAGAATTTGTTGCGACTTGTATCAACGCTCCATTTATTTCCCGAAGATAAAGGATGACGCCAGCCGCGTACCCAGGCTCATTTCACTCCACGAGGTTGGGATGACGCTTCGAAAGGTCATAATCTCAATTTTTCTATTGAAATGTATTCCAAGAAGTTTACTTACACACATGGACACAATCAGCCTGGTTTTTGAGTTGATGTGTTAATTTCAGTAGTTTATATAGCGAGCACATTTTAAAAGTAACGTAGGTAGCATATGGCAAGTAGAATTATCCTGGCTTTTTCAGAAAATGCCCTATGTGCAAGGGGTGTATGTAAAACAAAGACCCGGAAAAACGAAGACCCCTTCCAAATTGTCTGGAAATCTCTCTAAAATAGCTTAAAATCCTCAAAACATCATTCTCGACCGAAACAAGGAGCAACAAGATTTAGCAGTTTTTAACCAATTTTGCCAGGGTCTTCGTTTTTCCGGGTCTTCGTTTTACGTACACCCCAAAGCGGGGGATCAAAACGAAGACCCTGGCTAAATTCGTTAAAAACCGCAAAATATTGTTGCTCCTTGTTTCTACTTCGGTCGAAAATGACATTTTGAGGATTTCAAGCTATTTTAGAGTGATTTCCAGACAATTTGGAAGGGGTCTTCGTTTTTCCGGGGGTCTTAGG
>JAOBYJ020121472.1:0-10214 GCA_025403565.2 Palythoa heliodiscus | reverse complement strand
AAAACAAAACCTAATCGCTATCCTAGCCTGGATGGCATTTATCTCCGGTTTCTGTAATGTTGAGCCGATACCAGTCTTTGATCCCTCCAAATGGTTGTGACACCAATTGCTCCCAGGCTGAGAATTAGTAAGAAATGAGTTCCACTTGAATTCGAGTTGACCTCGAGTTGAGCCTAACCCTAACCCCTACCCCATCCCTAACTCTAACCCTAACCCCAAATCTACCCCAGCCTTAACCGCAACTCTAACTCTTACCCCAACTATACCCCAACCCTAACCCCAGTCCTAACCCTAACTCCTACCCTAACCCAAATCCTTAAGCCGTTACATTTTGTTTTGGAATAACTCAAAGTCATCTAGAATTTAACCTCATCAATTCCTTGGTCCGTCCTAGGTTTGTTCCAATAAAGCTGGCACTATATCAAACATTTGAGGTGACTAAAACAAGTCGAGTTAAACTGTGTCTTTCTCAAGGGAACAAGACAGTGGTCTGGATGGGATTCAAATCCTAAGGGGTTTCGAGTCAGACACTCTGATCTCCCAACAACTACGCCGCTAACTAACGGCACGCACCACACTGGTATTCTTGTCTGACTTCTTATGAGAGATTTTAAAGCTTGTTATCAAGTGTCACAAGGTATGAGAGGGCGGTTTGTAGCGTAGTGAGACAGTAGCCTTCTTCGCCCATCAAATATCTGTAAGAAAATAAACATCTTTTAACAGGAAGACGCAATGCAAGTACGAGGAAATCTCAAACATCACCGGAAAATGTTTTTTAAATATGTACTTGGAACGCAAGCAGGGGTTAACATTCAGAAGTACAACATAAAAGACATTTAGAAAAACTGAAAAAAGCAATAATGCCGCAAGGACAAAATGTAAATTAAAAAAAATTTGCTGACCCTTCTGGTATAAATTCTTCCATCGCTGAACATTCGGAGACAAGCTGTGCCATTCCCGACTTGATAATGACGTAACCAAGAATCGGTAACAAATCATCACAGCCACTGTAAAAAAAGTGCTTAATAAGGAAAACGCTTCTGGTAAAAAAAAATAAAGATTCTAAATCTAAAGAAGAGAAAGTAACATGACATAACTGAAAACGAGGTTAACCGAGGAAAGTTTGTCGGCGAACTCACATTGAAGTCTCTGCACACATCCGTGGTTTTCCTTTGTTCTCCCAGTAATCCTCCACGCACTGACAGATAGCACGTGTTGACCGAACTGCAGAGAAAATAAAAGTCTTGACGTTAACGGTCCCCTAAGGATGTCAACTCAACTGTGGGCTCTTAACAGTCCACGCGTCATAACCCCAAAGAGGAAAACTACTCTATAGCTGTAAAATCTAAAGATAGAAATAAATCTTTACGGTGCAAAAACGTCCTTTCAATTCAGCAATAGATTAGTATTCTAGAGTACATCCTCAAGGACACTTTTTATGACTTTAGGTCAACAAGTGAAATCATCTCCAAAACTTAATACTTCAATTCGTCCAAAGGCTAATGGTAAGTGACTACTTTCTGCATATCACTTACCAATTCACTTGAGTTTGTCCACGGGGCAAGGGAAGTAACCTTCTGTACCCCACCTACCGATGGACTTCGGTTTCTTTAAGGACAATGGTAAGTAACTACCCTCTTGAACCTCACTTACCAATACACTCCAGTTTCTCTAAGGGGCAATGGTAAGTAACTACCTTCTGTAAACCAATGCACTGCCGTTTATCCAAGGGGCCACGGTAAGTAACCTTCTGAAATCCACTCACCAAAAAGAGAGAATTCAGTTTCTCCATGGGGCATTGATAAGTAATTACCTTCTGTATTTCACTTACCAATATATTCCAGTTTCTCCAAGGGGCAATGGTAAGTAACTACCTTCTGTATTTCACTTACGAATACATTCCAGATTCTCCAAAGGACAATGGTAAGTAACTACCTTCTGTATTTCACTTAGGAATACATTCCAGATTCTCCACGGGGCAATGGTAAGTAAATATCTTCTGTATTTCACTTACCAATACATTCCAGATTCTCCACGGGGCAATGGTAAGTAACTACCTTCTGTATTTCACTTACGAATACATTCCAGATTCTCCACGGGGCAATGGTAAGTAAATATCTTCTGTATTTCACTTACCAATACATTCCAGTTTCTGCACGGGGCAATGGTAACTACCTTCTATATTTCACTTACCAATACATTCCAGATTCTCCAAGGGGCAATGGTAAGTAACTAACCCCTAAATTTCAGTTACCACTATATTCCAGTTTCGCCAACGGGCAATGGTAAGTAACTACGTTCTAAATTTCACTTACCAATGCATTCTAGTTTCTCCAAGGGGCAATGGTAAGTAACTACCTTCTGTATCTCTTCCACAGCCAGTTGGTAGGGATACGAATTGCCTGTCGCTTTCAGTGTTTCCTGTTTAACAATAAAAATTCGATACTACTGAAATTATGTAGTAACAAGAAACAAAGTAAGCTTACAATATTTCTGTAATACGCAAATTACTATCGCAATAGCTCAAAAAGCCTCGGCAGATAGACATCAGACCAAGGATTCTTGAACAAAAACGGCAATGATGCATACAATTTCATGTTTTATTTTAATATACTGAAAGAGGCACAGAAACAAAAACATTAAAATGAAAATGAAAACGGCTGGGCATGTGGATCTCAGTGTAATTCCAGTAAAATATTCTATGTAAAAAGGTTTTATAGTACATGGCTGAAGTCTACGTTTGATGAATTACTAAAAGTTTAGTTTATTTGACTTCTGTTTCAGTGGCACAGTGAGATCATCACAGTGACCAGTCAATAGATGTAACTTCATACGTCCTTTGCTAGAGATACACGACAATAACACAGAGGTTATGGGGTCGAATCCAACTGAGGCCAAGTTTCTAAAATTATAATTGCCTAAACTACGAACATAACTGGAAAGAGTTCTTCGTGAACTTGAATAAAAAATAGCCCTAAAAAACTCTAGCTAATTTCTTCTTTTTTTCTCTTCCTGCACAAAAACCGCCAAAGAATAACAGACAATATCGAAATAAATATGATTCGATACTACATGGACAATTTTTTTTCCAATGATACCTCATCTTCTAAGCAGAGTCTAGAAGCAACGGCCAAGTTTCCTGGTTTTCCTCGAATGTGTTTGGTTATTACATTAGCCAAGGCAATTTCTCGGTTATAGTTGACACGCCTGCACAAAAACATAATAATCTTTAGACTAAAGTAATGAAACAACATTACACGCCACTCCTCTTTTCAGTGTTGTACACTATTGAAATCCTAAAACGAAGAACGGTTGTTTCGACTATTAACCAAGTGTGTATGGATGAGAGGAAGTGTTTTAGTTTTTTTGTCAGGTATTGTGACTCTAGGGCTTAACCATTTGGCGAAAAGCTCCTAAGAGTCTTCCCTCCACTTCGTAATTCATGAGTATGTATGATTGCTATCCATTTTGTTCGGGAGGTATGAAAAGCATCCCAAAAACAAGGTTCGTTCAGCGCATACTATACTACTATAGAGAAAGCTAGTTAATAAATAATGTATATGAAATGAAAACACAAACCTAAGTACAGCCAGAATCATATTCCACAGTGGATAGAAGAATGGATGCTCTACTGATGCGTAACACTGATCAAGACCTGCTGGAGTGTCCAGTTCTTCGTACGCCAGAACAATCAACTTCTGCAGTTTCTCTTAAGGAAAAATGTTACATAGCCTTTTAGCTACAGGTAATGATTTATTCACAGCATACTACAAGAACCTGATACGGTAAACCTCTACATACATGTAAATACCTGGTGATCTTATAAAACAAAGAGCAATGTACACACAACAAAACGTCATACGCCCAAACCCACTATATGAATGCATGAAAAGTATAACTGCATTTAAAACTTACGATCAAGTTTAGGATTAAATATTCATTGCTCGAGGTTAACGTTGCAGAATAGAAACAGATACGGTAAAAACTATTAGCTAGCAATATTATTAGCCACTAATTGAACGCAATAACGAAATCTATTACCATGAATTGAAAATGCTCGTGCTTTTGATGCCAAAACCAGAAAAAATATACATACCCACATCTAGAAAGAAACGAATATCCACAAATATGTTCCTCAGATGCTTAATAAGTTCATTTGGATCGCACAAGATTTCTGTTTTATCTGACTGACTAGTATCAATGTCACTTATATCTCGCATCTCTCTAAAATCGATATCATAAATTGAAATTACCGATGCTTTTGGTACCAAAACCAGATAATATTATAAACATATTCATACCTAGAAAAAAACGAATATCAACAAATATGTTCCTCAGATGCTTAATAAGTTCATTTGGATCGCACATGATTTCTGTTTTATCTGACTGACTAGTATCGGTGTCATTTATATCTCGTATTTCTTCAATATTTTCTGCTGTGTTTGTTCCCTGTGGGATCAGTTCAAAAGGAAGGGGACCCTGTAACTGCGATTCTAACGAAGAGCTAACATCGGGAGATGCTGGTTTTGCCCCAACACCATGTGGTAGTTGTTCAAAAGAAGGTGTTTTGGGCGGTTGAGCCTCTAATTCATCCTCACCCATTTCCCACTCCATCATTTCATTTTCTAGTTCTCGAAATTCTGCCTCCAGATCGGAGTTTTCTATTTTCCAAATACTGCCCTCATTGTTCCTAACTGTTGTTTGTTTCTCACTGGCCTTTTCAGAAGCAGTATGTCGTTCTAACTCGTCGTTATCATTTTCAGATATCCCTTTAAGGGTACTCGATTCTGCAGTATTCTCCTCTTTTTCATCGCCGTCATCCTGTTTTTCCGTTTCCAGTAAAGATCTTAAGGTAGCCAAATCAGTATTCAATTTTACATCGACGTTATCCATAAATGAATTACGATTGCAGTTATTAGCATCGTCTTGAGGGGGTGTATAAATTGTATCGACCTTACAAACGTCATTTTCATCTCCACCCTCTGGGGCTGTACTTTTTGAGTCCGTATACGAATTTTCTGATTCAGTTTCGTTCCTGTTCTCAGTATGTGGGTCCATCGCCAACAACTCATTATCTTCTGTCTTTCCAAAACAGACTTTCTCTTGTTCTTGTTCCTTATTAATACGAGAATCGACATTTTCTTGTTTCTTTCCTGCTTCATCAACCTTCCCAACTTGTTTACTCTGGTCGTTATCAGGATTCACTCTCTTATCCTCTTCGGTATCTCCTTCGAATCCATTATTACCAACAACTACTTTTCCCCCAATGTCAAACGGCTGTTGGACGCTACTATAGGGGGGAGGAGGTGAATGGGGAAAGGTGACGTCTTTCACAAGAGGTTCAAGTTTCCTGTGTACTTGGTATTGGTATTCACGTAAAAACTGTGTCAGCGGATGGTCCGGTGACCTAAAACCATGTTATAAAAACAAAAACTTCTATAAGTGTCTTTTAACTGACGTATCCCTACCCAGGCTTCACCTTAACAAGTACAATCCTATCACCTTAACAAGTACTGTTAACCCTATCCTTGGCTACATCTTAACAAGTACATCCCTACCCTTGACTCCATCTTAACAAGTACATCCCTACCCTTGGCTCTATCTTAACAAGTACATCCCTACCCTTGGCTTCATCTTAACAAGTAAATCTCTATCCATGGCTCCATCTTAACAAACTTTACATTCCTACCCTTAGCACCATCTTAACAAGTACATTCCTACCCTTGGCTTCATCTTAACAAGTAAATCTCTATCCATGGCTCCATCTTAACAAACTTTACATTCCTACCCTTAGCACCATCTTAACAAGTACATCTATTCCTGGCTCCATTTTAACAAGTACATCCCCACCCTTGGCTCCATCTTAACAAGTACATTCCTGCCCTTTGCTCCGTCTTAACAGGTACATCTTTACCCTTGCCTACATCTTATCAAGTACATCCCTCCCCTTGGTTCTATCTTAACAGGTACTCCCTACCCTAGGCTACATTTTAAGAGATCAATCCCTACCTTTGGCTTCGTCACGGTCTCTGTTGTAGTCACCCATAACATCTACGATGATGTTGCTTATGGTGATTTTTTACTAAGCTCTTCACTTGGTCTTGCGACTCTATTTTTACAATTGCTATAACTATTATTACTTACTTACTCACTTACTTACATAAAAATTTTCTCTATTATGTTATTTATCAGAATAGCATCTTCAGGTTTCATTCTAAGCATCATCCGTAGCTGTTGGGGCCAAACCTAAATATCAATAAACATAAATATAGTCATAAACACGAGTAATCAAGATAAACAGCCACCAGAGGCTTAACGTTATTTAATATTATCACAATAACTCATTGAAATCAATCCGTTAATTGTGCATCTACATGTAACAATCACTTGGGGTTTGCATACAAAATTATTGCCGAATTGCCGTCTGGCAATTTTAGCCGCAAAGATCACACTGCTCACGCATAGTTTCCACCTGGAAGAATAACCTTCCAGAATTTCCACGATGCGCAAACTGTGTAATACCGCGGCGCACCAAATGAATAAGTGTCCTAAAAACAAAGTTGACCCACTGATCTCCTAACTCACCATCTGCAGCGACAAGCATTCATCTCGCATTCACAAGAGTTGTTTAACTTAGGGCAAATCATCGATATGTCGAGGTAGCAGGTAGCATTTTTTTGTCTGGGGGTGGGGAGGATGTAGGTATTTGCTCTCTTAAGAATTTGTTAAGTTTTGAATTAATTAATTAAAATTAATTAATTGGAGGAAGGGGGTAGATGTCTCCATGAAAAATATACATAATCTGTTCAACTCACTGCCTCTTGTTCGAATTCAAGAATCTTGGTATATAAGAGACGTTTTTCTTTATCCTCTTCCGTCGCTACAGCAGTGGATGCAAACCGCCTGAAACAAGAACACGATTATGAAACACATAAAAATGAACATTTCTACACGCTTTATTAAACAAAAGTTCATTTTATTAACAGGATGAAGGTTAAAAACTAGTAAAGTTTTACAGAGTCTTATTTGTGCTTTAAACGAGGTGCTTGGAAATGAAGTAAGTTCTTTGTGTATAAACTATAGCATATATTTTAAAAGATGCAAATGTTCTCAGTCTGTTTGCAGGGAACGACTTCACCAACTGTATAACAAATAAAGCGTTGATTCAACTGCAGTCCTTTGTCAGAATAAAGTGTCATCCGAAGAAGGACTAGAGTCCGAAACGTCATCATTTTCTATTGTTATATAGCTAGTTCATTTTCGACTCGAACGCGTGCTCTCATTGGCTAAATCGAGGTTAGGCAAATGAGTTCAAATGTTCCCCAACTGGTCACCATCTCGAAAATTATTGACCAACTGGTAAACACTGCTGTCGTGCGTCACGTTTGAGAGAGGGAAAATTTAATAGTTGTGGTTTATTTGTTTATGCTATGTAACAAAACACTTAATGACAGCTCCCTCGGGAAACATCTGTTTTGTTTCCCGAGAATCTTGATGTTTCCCGAGAAGAACAGTCATTAAGTGTATAACATTCCACGGTGTAAGACTTAATATCAACTGAAACCGTTTCTATAGAAACACCGATGCAGTACTTCGATTTTATCACGTTCACTCATTTAACTCCCACTTTTTCAATATGAGTTTGGCCACCAACCAGGGATAAGTACTAAATCTTTTGGTGTTTATATGTTTAATCATCATGTACCTCATTTATGCATGCTAACAGAGCTTAAGTTATCACTTGCTTCATAAGACTCAACCAACTCTTTTTTGTAGTTTTATTGAGAAAAGGAAAAGTGAATACAGCAGTGCTTCCACTAATTAAACAGGCAAGCTTAAAAAACTTACAAAATGAGAAATAATACTTAATAAAACCACTGATAGCTAATTAAAACTGCAACATCTTTGTTGAAAGGTTGATCAAATCTTTGCTTTGCAGTAAACACTTTCCACAAAAATTAATCTAATTCTATACGTCATAAAAAAACTGCTCCCAAGTAAATGAGCACACAAACAAACAACATGCAAACAAAAAAATAGTCAAACGATGATAAGAACCATGGATACAAAAAATACTTTTGGTAGACATGCTTGTCAGCAGACTGTGAAATCATGTTTGAACAGCCAGAAACTACAACAAAAAAAGCTGGAATCCTAAACACAACAGAATGCAGAATACAGTAAAGCTGTGTTGTACTTGCTAACCTGTTTGTCTCCTTCCACAGCCTTTCTTGCCGATCTCTAATTTTCTTTTTCAACTGATATTATCATTAAGAAGAATTCCACAATAACAACACTATAAAGTGCTGAAGGACCGAGTATTGGGTGTGGAACAAATTTTACCATACACAAAAATACCTGACTTCCATAATAGGATGTCTCATATGCATGTAACAAACATTAAACATTGACGTACATCAATACATTTAGTTTACCCAGGTTTTAGTCTCTCAGGATGGGTTCTCGCTGAGTAAATCCTTTTGCGAGCCTATGTGGCCCATTGAGGCCGGTGCTTATCTAGGGACTCTCAGGAGGAGCCTATGTGGCCCATTGAGGCCGTTGCTTATCTAGGGTCTCTCAGGAGGAGCCTATGTGGCCCATTGAGGCCGGTGATTATCTAGGGTCTCTCAGGAGGAGCCTATGTGGCCCATTAAGGCCGGTGCTTATCTAGGGTCTCTCAGGACGAGCCTATGTGGCCCATTGAGGCCGTTGCTTATCTAGGGTCGCAATAGTGTTAAGCAGATGTGAGTCATTGGCTTCCCCTAGACAAGAAATTATTCCGCTGCAGATTAGCTTCCAGCAGAAGCTGCTACTCATTTTACCGGCCTTGCAAGGAAGCTAAGTCAATTTTGGCAGTAAAGAAGATCACACAAATGTTCCTCACTCAGCCAAGCTAGGATTTGAACTCGGGACCTTGTGGCTTAAAGGCAAAGATCTTACTACTGAGCCAACCACGCCGTAACGATTTGCCTCCCTACTTAATGTAAATTAATAATTTATATATACTTCATGTATGTATGATACATGGAATATTATTAAAGAGGATTGTTGTTTGTTGTTGTTTGTGCTAATATCTAGGAATTCCTAAAGTAACGTCAGTTTTTACCTCCCACCCGAAAACTAAAGGAGAAACCTTTCAAAAGCAACGACCCTTTTAAATATACACGAAAGTATTCCTAGCTATTTAGTGCACGCCTAGGTAAAATTTAGTCGATAATAACACAAGAAAAGTCCCAGAGCTCTGAGGCAAGACTTAAGAAGACAGGTTACAGGATTATGCTAGGCCTTACGAATACAAAGTAACTTTTTTTTATCTTTACAAACATATTCAGAATCCCAAAAATAACATCCCCCGAAAGTAACGATTCCCTAAAGTAACAATCTCCCAAATATAACAACTTCCTGAAGGTAGCGATTCCCCAAAACCAACAACTTCCTGAAGGTAACGACCCCTAAGAGTAATGAATTCCTGTAAGTGACGACCCCCTGAAAGTAACAACCCCAAACGAAATGATTCCCCAAAAGTAGCGATTCGCCGAAAGTAATGACTTTCTGAAGGTAACAAACCCCCAAAAAGTAATGACGCCCCAAAAGTAACGACCCCCCAAAGGTAACGACCCCCAAGAGAAATGATGTCCCAAAAGTAACGACTCCCCAAAGTTACAACCCTTCCCTCAAAAGTAACGACCCCCTTCAAAAAGTAATGACTCTCCCCAAAGTAATGGCCCTCTCCTCCAGAAATTACGACCCTCCCCCTTGAAAGTAATAACCTCAAGAGAGTAACCTCATCCAAGCGCTGCTAAAGCCGAAAGCAACAACAGTCGTTACTTTTAGAATTCTACACTGCTGCTTGTTAGCAGTCTCACCTTTATTTTACACTACGCAGGTAGTAGAGCAGGTGGGTAGGGGAATTTAACACCCTTATGAAAATATGGGAAATCAACCTCTGTTCCAGTGTTTCAGTGCTAAAACTATAAAATCACTTGCCAAAATTCTTAGTAAAGTATTCAGTCACAAACGAAGGCCATGGGAACATCTGTTGCAGTGAATGATCAACAGCATTGAAATAAATTCAGACTCTGAAAAATGGAATTTGCTGTTTTGCAAAAATGTAGTTTCTTTTGTGGATGTAATACATAAAGGATACAGCCTCTTCTCTCGCCTTTGCTATCACCAAATTTTCGGACATTCGCCTTAGCACTGACAAGTTCTGC
>JAOBYJ020121362.1:0-18044 GCA_025403565.2 Palythoa heliodiscus | reverse complement strand
CTAAAAAAATTTAAAATGACCTAGCATGTTTAAACTTATGCTAAAATGATATAAACGCCCTACTCTCGATTATCAAACAAACTTCCTGTACCCGTCAACTAACCTATTTTTTTGAGACTTGGCCTTTAAGGAATTGAAAATCTATACACCGAATTCATAAAAACACCGAATTCATAAAAATGGTGGCCACGCAGTTTAACCTGGGTACTAGCACCAGAGCGAGGCATTTTAGGACAGAAACAATGGCCTCTGTATAATTCAGTAACAGACGCCATTGTTTCTGTCCTAAAATGCCTTGCTCTGGTGCTAGTACCCAGGTTAAACCGCGTGGCCGCCATTTTTATGAATTAGGTGTATGAGCTGATAACTGATATTGAGTGAGCCAATCAGACGGCTAGAAACCGAAACACAATATTCGAGGTTGAAAGTTTACTAATACTCATTAAATTGTTGCTTTACTTTATTTTAACAAAGTGCTGATCATGTGCGAGATATTCTGAGAGATAGCTACGGAGATGATCAAATAGCCACCTCGTGGAGACCCGGCACAATACCCGTCCCAGATGGTAAGCAAGGTAGTATAGCTTCGTTACACTTTTCAGTAAAATGTTGTATATTTGCAAGAACAAAGTATATTTAAGATGGGATTAGATGATCTTTTTTTTTCTTTATTTTTTTCTGGTAAAAGTCAAAGCAAAACTAAGCCCCGGTTCATAAATACTTGTCTATAGGCGAGTTTCAGCTGACGTCACTGTTTACATTCTGCTTCATTAGCATACAACTTAAATCGGAAAAAGAACAAAGATAAACAACTGACTTTAAAACTTGAGAATACTTATCAAATGAAGTGAGTGACCGAACTTTCGGCTCTATATGTGTAGTTTCAAAGAAGAAATCGCGACTCAAAAAAACGCAAAACAGCTGGAGAAAAACGATATGAACCCATACATTCTTTGTAAAATTTCCAATTTTTAAAACCACATCATGGAAACAATACTCAACAAATCACTCTCATATTTTTGCAGAACTATTTCATTATTCAGAAGCTTTGTTTTTGTAGCTGAATTAGAAAGAAGAGTGCGTATGCTAATGAGGCAAAAAATGTAAACAGAAACTCGCCTATTACTGATAATTGTTTTTAAAACTGTTACCGTTACTTCAATTATAAACGTTACTATTACTTTTATAACAAAGTGTTACTGTTACTGTTACTGTTACTGTTACTTTTACTGTTACTGTTGCTGTTACTGTTGCTGTTGCCGTTGCTGTTGCTTTTACTGTTACTGTTACTGCTACTGCTGCTGTTACTGTCACTCTTACTTCTACTGTTGCTGTTACTGCTGCTGCTACTGTTGCTGTCAATACTGCTGTTATTGTTATTGTTACTGTTTTTGCTACTGTTGTTGTTAGTGCTTCCGCTATTGTTAATAACAGAGAATATTTCCGTTACCGTAGACATATATATACTCTTGCTGTATCTGTTGTCTTCTGATATGGTTTTTAACCAACGAGACTCCGAAAACGTTTTGTTTAACCACAGATTCTGTACAAATGGCTTGGAGTCCTCCCACCTCGATATCAGTTCCATCCTCACTGGCCTCGAACAAGCAGGTTCCTCAAGTTGATCAAGTGGATGATGTTGATTAGGATGTGGCTATGGATACAGCTTCTTTGATTGCTTTGCAACGCAAAGCCGTAGTTAGCGTCTGGCAGGGGTGGGGGCAAATGTCCTCCCCCACCCCCTAGATTTTAGACCAAGAGGTAAATTAATCAATAATACCATAATGGTCTGGGCGAAAGAAGGCGAACTAGAAACAATACAATAGAGCTAATAAAATTGCGAAAGCGAATATGCGTGACTTGAGACAGCGATCGTGTTAAGAGACCTGGATCAAATTGCTAAAAACGTAGGTCTTCGCAACATCAAAGTAAAAGAGCTGCAACAGTTTTTATTGCAAAGGAAAACATTCTCTCACGCGATAACACAACTTTACCTGTTTGTTATCAATAAACTAGAACTTAGTCTCCCATAGCAGGACATTGCCCCTTTAAACTCGCATAGCGAATTAACATTTCTATGATTCCTAAGAATCTTTCTTGCTTCTTCAAATGATTTAAAACAAAAGAGCTTCTGAATGCCACCTAAAAAAGCAAAACGCGCCATTCCTTGACAGTGATATCTGCAGGTGGGCACTTAGTTAAACGTGACTCGCGGTCTACAAAGATGCTATAAAAACCAGGATCTCCTTAGAATATCAAAGCTGACACACTATCAGAAAAAGTAAATTAAATGAAAATAAATTGCCAATCTTGTTTGAGTTTATCTCGACCTACAAAATGAAACACTAAATGAGATCTTGAGGAGTTTCTAGTGAACTTTTTTAATTAGTTTATGAGTAACAAAAAGCAAGATTTGACGCACCGAAAATTACGTTTTATCACTCGAAACGTATAACAAATAAAATACCAAGACTGAAAAATCTAGCACTATTTATAAATGTCTAGCTTTACTGCTGCTACAAAGACCATTTAGATTCTCCTTAGAGTCCGTATAAGTAGACTTAAATCTGTTTTTAAAAACAGATATATCTTTTTAATAATTACTGACTGATTTTCTTAGTATTTGAATTTTTTTAGTTATTACCACTATTGCTATTGTATGTAAATTGAATATGTCTGCTACTCGATAGTATTTTTTATCGGTACCCCGAGGCCTCGCCTTTGTAGCCATGGAGACAGCCTGTTAGTTTCCCGAGCACAAAAGGCATTGGGTACGGTGTCATTGGTTGTCATGACTACTTAGAAATCACTTTCCTTGGTTATTTGGGGGGAATAGCAGTTAGGTTGGTAGGATGAGCTTTGTTGTCATGGCTACCTCGGAGTAAGTTTGGTGGATACTACAGGCACGTCGTTACGTTGGTAGGATCTGCTTACGAAGGGGACGGTACCCATGTACCGCCAACAAAACGCTGCACATCACCAAGGTAGGAGTGATTAACAACCACGGTAAGTTTCGATGGAAGTTCGGGTTAAAACTAAAACAAAGCAAAACTTGTTTAGAGTGAGCGTTTTAACACTTTTAGCTTGGCAGGACAGCAGTTGAGTGGCTAGTGAGCATAACACGTCACCCACAAATTATCAGTTGAAACACATGCGGTCTTTGATACGTTCTTTTAAAAAAAATCTCGCACTTTACTCATTATTGTCTATCATAAATTCTCTATTAAGCCTCCTTCCCCTCTCTAATAAGCCCCTATCCTACCCTTTTGAGGCTAAAATTTGTAAAGCTCCCTCTTTCTAATAAGCCCCTTCCCCCGTCTTTTGGAGTGATGAGGATCATGATGTCCTCATATTCAAATCAAACTCTAGGGGATGTTGCTATGTGTGTACATGCAGCTTACCATTTACAAGTTTTGCGCATAGGATTTAACAATGATTTTCACAAAGCTTCACAGCACGAGTGCTTCACGGTCAAAACCTCGCACATTTGTTCAGTTGGTCTCATTGCAAATTGACGTTTATGTACGGTTTCTGTTGTATTTAGACGCCAATTGACTCCCCCTGGACGCCAAAAACTTACCTCACGTAGCGAGTGTCCTCAAAGCACAGACTGGGTGAAAGAGCAAGCTTTAAGGTTATTGCAGCCCTGACTGGTTTAGCGGGACATGAAATAACCTCCGTATATACACCTGATTTCTTATAAGTCTTTGTTAACTCCTTCACAAGGCGCTGTCCTATCGATATCTGTAGAGATCATAAACATCACTTTAAAAATGTTAACCCAAAACAACAGCTGCTACACGCTTCAATTTGCACTAATTTGTTTCATAATTTTCGTTCTGTGGTTTGCATTGAGCCCCAATGCGCTTTCTCGTTTGATATATGATCTGCATCAAATGCAAAATCTCCTGAAAACTAAAATCTCCCTATTGCAGTAAATTGGAAACGTACAAGTACAAGACATTAGGGGTACGGGTATCTACGAGGGCAAACAAAGTTCAACTCAATGCAAAGTAGTTGCCTCAAGATTTCATTAAATTGAGTTTCTCCTAAATCTCAGAAAACCGTACTGGAAGAACATTGTTTATCAAAGCCATGAAAAACAACAATCGGCAAATATCCATTTACATTTTAACTGTACTCCGAGGGTTTTTCTCCCGGTACTCTGGTTTTCCTCCTCTGCAAAATTGACTTTGACACCAAGATAACCGTCTTGAAAGCGATTAAACATTAGCTTCAGGCTAGGAAGAACGAACAGCCACTTATTCGCAATCGACATAAAATATAGTATCTACTTATTGTTTATTTCTTCTACCAAATGACTTACCTTGACCGTGTAACGTATTTTGCTTGGTGGTGTTCTTAAACGTTTGTCAATAATTTCGAATGTCACTGAAAACCACCTACCACTCACTTCAGAGTCTTGTAGTGTGTTCCCAATAAACCTGATGCCAATCTGTAATATGCAATGTTTTGCAGGATGATGAGCTGCGAATGCAAACTTAGATAGAAAGCACTGGGTAAATTTTCCATTCAAACTGTTTCCCCCTCAAAGAATGTTGGTATTCTTGATACTCACAAGGTGCAATAGAACGGGAGATGTTGATATAACGTGTAAGCAATAGAAACCATCGGGACCAGTGCCGTCAACCAAATAATTTTCTTTCATAGTTAATGGCTTAATAGTTGCAACCAATGGTGTCCTTACTTTGTCGCTTTATCAAACATAAAGAAGACTTCAGTTAAAACTAACTAAACAGTTTTTATGAGGAAAAAGTCTCCAGAAGTTCACTAACAGATGTTTTGATTTCACTGCGCTACATTACTGTTATCATTAACGTTCTACAACTTCATGCGCGCTGATGTAGAACTTTTCCTGGATTATACGATGGTCCCATGGTGGCAGTGTTGTCTCACATACTTGTTCAAACAGACACAAAATGACCTGTGCAACACTACCTTTCCAGAGAAGTACGTTGTTCCAGAGCAGGGAAGGGTTTCCGCTGTCCATGAACCCACGCTTGAAATCTCACTAGGCTTACTACAAGTTAAGAAATACAAGTTTTAAAATCTTGGCAGACTATTTCCAAGTAGAAGCAGGGGTAAATCTAAACAAAACTAAACACCAAAAAAGACAAGTCAAGATAATCCTTTAAGATTCTCAATCACCTGCCAAAATAATCTGTGTGCTGATTCTAATTTTGAAAGTATCTTTCCCAATCAACACCTGAAATTTCTTCGAAAAAGATGCCATCTAGCCGCTTTACTCAGTCTGTAAAAGTACTGTCAAAAATAATGCCACTGGAACCGGAGTTAGGTAAATTTCTTCATCATTCGTCATCACTTTTCATAGCTCGTCAAGACTCGTTATCTCTTTTACAAGGGATTACGAAAAGAAGTAGCATTACGTGTAGTAATTGAAGGTGGGCAGTATTCGTAACTTTTCTTGATGAGTGGCGTGTGTTTGACTGAATGTACTAGACGCATTCGCACTGTCTCCTTTCCTGTAATGCCTCTAATATTTTTGATGTTTTTAAAATAGCTCTGCAAGTTCTAGTTACTTTTTTAAACGATGCCAAGGGTATTTTAACTACATGCGAAATATGTTTCGAACAAGGCTTGATAAGGGCCTTTATCAACTGGCGCCATGATGAGGCCCAAAGGAATAGAAACTTTTGTTTTGCTCCCCCGAGACTCGTTTCTACACATTTTAACTCGAGGCCCCAGGTACTAAATCTATTGTCTAAAGCCAATATGGCCGCCGCGCGATAAAGGCCCATAGGTTACCGGCTTTGTGTCATTACAAAAATGTCTAGGAAGAAATCAAACTTTCATAAAAAAGGTATTCTAGAGAATGTACCTATATCTTTCCCCAGTTGAAACGGAATCCGTGGATACCCTCTTTTGTCCAACGCACATGAGTGTTCCGTCATCCGTTGCAACAACAAACTCCCGTCCTGGGCTCAGTAGAATCAGGTCAGCGGCAACAGCTGCTACTGACATTGGTTTGTTGATTTCAATTACATCACTACAGCCATCGCTACCTCGCATGACTGAAATCTGTCCACCCAAAGTAGGTACAATCTGAATCCAAGTTATATAAAATATTACACGCCTGTATAAAGTCCATGTGCGTGACCCAAAAATCTTAATATATTATCCACAGGGAAGGATTCTTTACATTTGTATGCTGACCAGTTTCAACAACGACAATAATATTTTATTTTGGTGTATTTTTTATGTATAAAGAGTAATTCCAAAACATAAAAAAAAATTAACAATAAAGTTCTAGTAGATCGGTATCGGGAGCGCAATACTGGAAATCAATAAATAAATAAATACTTTATTTAACGTCATATTACAAAGGAAGTGGTTGCCCGTTCTTCCTAGCCAGAGGCTAATGTTTAATCGCTCGACGGCTCAGATGTTGGCGTGAAAGTCGATTTTGCTGAGGGAGGAAAACCGGAGTATCCGGAGAAAAACCCTCGGAGTCAGATTGAGATCGACAAATCTCAGCCCACATGCGGAGCCAAGGAGTCGATCCCGGGTCGTAGAGGTGGAAAGAGCGATTGATGACAAGTGCGCCAACCTGACTCCAACCTCACTGGAAATTAATATTTCTAGTTCAATGAATAGATTGGTTATCGTAAAGCTTGGCTATACTGTATGCGTCATTTCGGTAAATAATTAAAAACATTTAGAATCTAAGAGCAGAGGATTTCCTAGTTCCCTGGTATAACTGATTAAAACAAAATTTTTGTTAAAAAACTTTAGTCACAGCATAAAGAGATATTACTAACCAGAGCATTTTTTTACACCAAAGTCGTTATCGCAAAATATGAAACCACAAGGAAGCTGTACACAACTTACAAGGTCTAACACTGAATCATTGCGCAGCTCCAGTTGAGTGGTCAGCGGTATTGCTCTCAAAGGCGAGGATACCTTCTCAGGCCATCCGGGCTTTAACTTGCCTGAGTCAGCTTCAATAACCCAAACATATCTAGTACAAAACGAACTAAAGCTGGAAATGACACATTATGCAAAGCCCACTAAAGAAACATGAAGTTAACGGTTAATAATGGCAACAGAATAAACGAGAACAACAAAACACATTTTAGTTTGTGGCAACGTGTTCGGGTTTACCACTGGCCATCATGCGAGTGGATTATTATTATGTACAATGGCGTTATATATATCCGTGTACATAAATGCCAAATATATGTTATACAAATAAGAGAGAATATGCGAATACTGAGAAACAATTATGTTCTAACTAAAAAAGCCTTAAATAGTATCGTGGTAAAGTTGTTGATTAGGAGATGGCGTTCCCCAGAGAGTATGTAGTACTGTAATTCTTTGTTTTCAATTGAGTTGAATTATTGACCGTATCTAGCACTTGAAAACATTTCACTACACGAGGGAGATTCTATAAGTGGTGGTTTAGTGCTCACGAACTTGCACACTTTGTAGACCACATTCGAACAGAGACCAGCGCAATAGGGTCTTTCACAGAAAAACAACCTACCAATTTTATAAAATGAAAACACTAACTTAATATCGAGGCTGATGCAAGATTGTTTAAGACAGTAATAAACGGATCCGTTTTTGAGCAATGGAAGAAATTGTTTCTAAAAAACCATTAGGTTACAGAAGTAGTTCTGACATTTTCTAAGCAAAACCGGTGCCTTATGATACCTGAAAAGTATGCGACAACAAAGACACTTTAAAACCTATAAACTATTTAATAAAACGCTCCTAGGAGTTTGCTACATAAAGTTGACAAGCTAACAGAATGGTAAAAATGGTTCACACTTTTACAGTGAACAATACTGACCCGTCAGTGGTTGCTATGACAACGTCTAACCGCTGATCACCATCAACATCAGCCACACGCACACCAGCTGGGGAGCCCACGGATAACGTAGTTTCCCATACCTTTATTTGTAAGAAATCTTTCAGCATGTTTTCTCAGTACATTACTCTGGGAGCTATCCAACCTACCCCAAAATAGAATAAATTTTTACTGCCTCTCCGAAAAATCTGCAAAAGAGATACTCAATTGCAATTTCTTTTCTTCATGACTTCTTTATTACTGACCGTTTCATGTTTTTTTACTGTAAGGAGCTTATACCACGGGCTACAGGATACGTTCCTTACGAGTTGAAGAATTTTAATTGCTTAAGTTGAAAAACAAACTACTAGCATCGAACAAAACGATTCAAACCTTAATCAGTGTGATAAACTTGATGGACGTAACAACATTCTTAAGTTTCATTTTTGCATCGTCCTTAGATGTATTTAAACAATTCAAATTAATCAAAGCCACACTCTGAAGAAGAGGCGGGTCGCCTCGAAACATGTAAGTTTTGGAAGAATAAATAATGATGAAACTCAAGAATGTTGTTACGTCCATCAAGTTAATCAGTGTGCCTGCTTTTTGCTTCATTGTCAAATTTCTTCACGGGGAGGGCATTAATGCTGTTTTAAACTCACCTTTGAAATATCATTCTGCCATTTAACTATAAAATATGTGTTAACTTAGTCCCATTCCATGTCTTACTGCCGCGGTCAGTCATGTTTTAAATCGTTACGTAATTAACAACTAAACCAACAACGGGGTAGGAAATAAGTGGGCTTTCGTGGCTAAGTACGTACAGACTTCTGTTCCATATAAGGAAACTTACTGTACCTGTTCCAGAAAAATGTAAGCGCAAGTCAGTTGGCGGCAACTACAAACATTTGACCAATGCACGAGCTTAGTCTAATTAACAAATAGATTCTGTGTTGCCGTGCGTCTGTTCAGCAATAGATCACAGATGACGTCAAACTGTGGTAAGAACAAAAAAGTGGCACACGAGGCGATAGCAATGGTGACGTCAATCGTGCGTCTGTCCTCTAACAGATCATAGGCGAGAACCAATCAAAATGGGAGAGTAACTTTGGTTATTATTTAAAAAAAATATCACACGATACCGAATCTGATGTGTTGATTAGCCAACATTGAGACAGAGCCTACTTATTTCTTACCCCGGTGTTTTCTTTGCTATGGACTCCGCACAAACGTCAACAAAAATGACTTCCACTTTAATATTTTAAAACAACTGGGGTATAGCTTTTCGTTTAACAGTTTAAATACCGTAGATTTAGCATATGGAAACTTTTTTACAAGTCAAAGGTGATTTACTATTTGTTTCTGAAGCAAGTCATTCCTATTTTGTTTCTTTCACATGCTTACAAGTACTGGGCAAAAACATTTTCTTCACTGGTACAGTAGACGCGTACTTCTTAAATTCCGGGTATAAAATTATAAACTTTACCAGTCTAAAATAAGTTTTGCACAACTTTGTGACATTCTGATAGTACTCGGTTGGACTCAGTTTACAGGTAGGATCAAAGTTGAGTACGTAACAGAGAAAGAAATAAGATAGTTCTGTGTTTGTGCAAAAACATTGTGTTTAAAAAACGTGAAAACTGCAACTGTGGTCAATAAAACTATTGTAAAAAAGAAATGTCGACTATAAAGCACCCCATATCTGAAAAGCACAGTTTCACTCTATCCTAGAGTGCTCAATACGATTGTCCCTAGAGCTGGATAAAAGTTAAAAATATATGAGATGAATAAAAGCCAATATTTTATCAAAGACTAAAATTTAAAAGTTTACCAAAGGTAACTGCAGTTTCAAGTAGTCACGATCATCAGACTAAAATTTAGGTTTTGATAGCGGACTTTTCAAGGAGTACGGTCTTCCGATCGGGGTTGGTAATTGGCTGTGTATAAATTTTATTCTTGTGCCAGAATTTTGTAACTAATTCTGATGTTTTATTTTGTTCATGAGTGTTGTTTTTCGGTTTTCAGAATTTGAAATTTTCCCATTAGGCAAAGGTTGCGGCAAGGCTGGCTTCCTTTGTACGCGCTTGCCCTTATTATAATTGACAATTCTATTGAATATGTTACATTCTTGTCCTTTAACTCCCAAATGTACTTGGAGAGTGTTGTGTCATGTCCATGTTTGCGATATTTGAAGGAGAGCTTGCATGTGCCTATTAAATCTTGTTTTAAACTGGTTTCAGTTAAAAAGCATCTGAGTTTTCGCTGTTCTAAAGCATCCCCAGAGATGAACATTATATTGTCCAGGAAGCTTTGCAGTAGAGTAGCGAAAGCTCGGATGTTTTATATACTAGCATTTCGTTTTTTCACAACAGTTTTATAGGCTGCAACTGCAATTTTAATGTTTCTTAGTATTTTAAGTGATGCTGTTGAAGTATACAACTTTCATAGAAATAACGTTTACAATGAGTAAAAGTATGATGGACTAACTACACAGTTTGTAGTTGTTATCATATATTATCTGTGCACCACAAAGACCGTAAATGACTTTGGCGCTGTGATTGGATCCCAGAACCTACTAAAACTTCCTTGACGAAGAATAATTAAATCTTTAACATAAAATTCATGTTAAGACATTGGGTACTGTACATCACATCTCTGTTTTTAATACTAGAAGGCTTTGCATTTGAAAACCATTTATAGTACAGTTTTCTTAACTCAAAAATTAAAATCGTACCAGTGGTTCTTTCCCATCAGCGGTAAATTCTTTACAGACAACATTTCCACTCCTGTCCACGGCCAGAAACTCCAACGTTCCATCACTGTTCACATCTGCAAAGCTAACCTTAGGAATGATAACAGGAGTTTGACACCAGTTGCTTCTTTATCAGCATTAACACTCAAGGAAAATGTAGTAATTGGGATTTTCTTGAGAATAATGGTTCATAATGATGATGATGATGATGATGATGATGATGATGATGAGATGGTGGTAGCGGTCAACGATAATGTTGATACTGCTGATGATAATGATGGTGATGATGATGATGAGATAGTGGTAGCAGTCAACGATAATGTTGATACTGCTGATGATAATGATGGTGATGATGATGGTGATGATGATGATGATGATGATGAGATGGTGGTAGCGGTCAACGATAATGTTGATACTGCTGATGATAATGATGGTGATGATGATGGTGATGATGATGATGAGATGGTGGTAGCGGTCAAAGATAATGTTGATACTGCTGATGATAACGATGGTGATGATGATGGTGATGATAATGATAATGAGGATGATAATAATGGTGATGACCATGATAATGAGGATGATAATAATGACGACGTCAATGATAATAAGGTGGTACTTTACTAATCATACTTGAATGCAATAACTTAATAAGAAACCAGAACTTTTTATGTTACATTGTAAGGACTCCATGTGGTTCGTAAGAAAAATGCTATTAAAGATTTCGTGAACAGACAAAGTAACAAATGAGCAAGTACTAATAATGACTAACGTAAAACGCAAACTGTTAGGGACAATCAAAAAACGGAAAATGAGATTTTTAGGACACGTTATGTGCAGAAACGGAATAGAGAATTTATCGCTAACCAGAAAAATAGAAGGCAAAAGAGCGAAAGGCAGACAGAGAATGTCGTGTTTAAACAACATCAAAGAATGGACCAACACGGCAAATGGAAATGAAATTATTCAAACATGTCAGGATAAAGAAGCGTGGAAATGCATGATTGTCAACGGCTTGGAGCATGACACGTAAAGAAGAAGGACTCCATGGCAGATGGTAAGTAATTGCAGTGGTTGGGCATAAAACTATACACAGTTCTTGCAATAACGGCAGCAAAGTATGAAATTATTTTAATTCTGAGCCGCAGCATCTTAAGTTGTTAGTTAGCTTATCGAGAATGGTGAACCCGGCACGTTGTTCAACTTCTAAAGTGCTTAATATATTCTGATATAGTTCAATAAATAAAACTTTATGAAATTCTCCCCCAAATTGTGCGCACTGCAGCAGAAAGTGTTCCTTATCTTCTGTTTTTAAGAGGCAAAAAGACACCACATCTCTTCCAATACGGATTGATCTAACGTTATCACTTTGTCACTTCTTCTTCATAGAATAGATTCACTGTGATCTACTTTCTTTACTGTGGTTAAGTAGGTAGTACAAACAGTAAATAAATATTATTATCACGACACCACACTTGTGCATACCAGTTCAACTTCACATTCACACTAAAACAAATGTATTACTATTAAACTGAACCCATCATTTAATAAATGTTACAATGTAGATAAATCTTATCTTGCAGTATAGATAAAACAACCACACAAATGCCAAAATGAATGGGTCGTTACAAAGCGCGAGGCAGAGAAGAGTGCGAGGCATCCTAAGAGTCATATTGGGAAAACCACAAAACAATGTGGGAAAACCTTGAGTTTTTCTTCACAAAGAAGCTTGCATGAGCTTTCCTATACTAATATAACCTTTCATAGTTCATATCTTTTTCGCCATTTCAGTGATACGAAAAGCTTAAAATATATATACTGTATTTATTCTATGAACAGTTTTACAAATGCCATTTCGGATTTCCCAACAAAACTGCAAGAGATCTGCAGTTGGATTTCTTAGTTGCAATTCAGCTTGAGGACAAATTTATCAGTGTCGAAATCTGTTTTTGTTTTTAATGTTCTATTACAAAATCTGTAATTTGAAAATTTTTAAATTTTTAAATCCAGATTTTTCAAGCGAAAGTTAAAAATAAAGTTATTTCTACTTATTTCTGCTGTCAGTATTTTTACTTTTTATGCCCTGCACCGCACCTTGAATGCCTCGCAATTTGCCTTGCTGCCTTGCATATTTGTAACACTCAAATTAAAAGCACAAATTTTCAAGATTTCAACATTAGCGAAAGGTAATCACCAACAAAGTAAAAAATACAGTCGACAAAATAGATTAATATCAAGCTACCTGTCCATGAATACTATCCATCACATGAAGTGGTCTGAGATCCATTGCCTGCTCTTTTGCGACCAGGAAAACGTTTCCTTTTGCTGTTCCAACAAGAACACCATAACCATTTACATGTGTTGGCAATGCCAAGATATATGCTGGATATCGACTGAACTGCTGCAAAACATTAGTCACAATGATTTATTACAAGTAACGCAGTGCATCTGGTTAAAAGGGAGCAAAAGCAATGAAATCGAGATTTTGTTAGATTCTGAATTAAGTAGTTCAAGTTCAGGTTTAAGACAAATTTGGATTTTCATACTAGAAACACCTTTAGAAACCCCAAAGTGATAGCACCACTGATGATTTTAACCCCTAAAAGATAGGTGCAGCACCCCTGACTTTTATATGTGGGAGTTTGCCTGGGAATTTCTGTCTGTAATACAGGGTTCAAAATTAGCGGTAGTCCACTTGTCCACACACAAGTAAAAATTATGATGGATTAGTAAACTTGTCTTCAAACTATTCCAAGTGTCTCGTAAATTATTGTCATCTAACAATAAGTGTTTCAAATGTTTGTGCTCGCATTCCAAATCACGTCATTTCATTACAAATTTATGTCCTGTTGTGCCTTAAAGTGACTTTATACAAACAGTGGACTCATGAATGATGACGTGTCACAAGCACACCGGTTCCCCAGAAAAATGAAAGAACAATATTGCATTAGGTGGAGCAAAGAAGTAAGTCGAAAATTAATGGTTGGTACTGTACATAAATGAAAATGGCTGATAAAGTCTAGTAAAAAACAGGAAGGACTAGTAAACCTAAGTGATTACTAGTGTGAATGTCTAGTGAAAAAAAATACCATTTCTATCCCTGTAATATGTCTTTCTTGTATTCTTTCATTCATTCATCCAGTGATGTACAAATAACTAAACCTTCTGTCAGTACATTTTGTTCAATTGTTTTATCAAGGGATCAGAAATAAATTTACTGTTTTTGATATACTGTTTCATCCCTGAAGAAACAATACACTTACCATTATGAGCCTAAGCAAATATTGAAAGAAAATTATTAACAACATCCTATACAGAATGGTAACATAATTTTCACCATACTTAATAATAGATTAAAGGTGCTGGACAAATTCTAATCTTTTATGAAAATATTATATGAAATCTATTTTATATATAATAACAAATCAATAGAAATTTTATATTACCTAAATTAGTAAAACATATTGATATCAATTTTAATTGCTTCATTTATTTATTACCTGAGATATTTCCAGTGTAGTGTTAAACACAATTTGTTTTGTTTCAAGGTTGAAGACAATTAAACCACTGGCAACAAAGTCTTTCATTTCAGTCACAGTAAGTCCAGGAAATACAGTTCTAATAAACACATTTAAAAAGAATTTGTCTTATTTAGTAGAATGGAATTGACTTGAATTGAATTTAACTAAATTGGAACAAGTTAGGTAAAGTGTCTTGTTCCAAGATACAAAAAGTGGTCTAGCCAGGATTAATTTGGCACCCACAAGCCTAGGTTTATAAGTTAGATGAGCTAATCGCCTGGCCACTGTGTTGCCAGCCATTTGATGTCTAAAAAACTGTTTTTATTCGTAAGGTAAGACCAATTTATTTTCCTATTCTATGAGCCTGCCAAACTTACATTTTTGAAAAGCAAAAAGAAAATTTCCATCTGAGCTAAAAATAAAAATAAAAATAAAAACTAAAGTTGTTATTGCTTAATGTTCAGTTTTTTCTAAGACTAATAATAGAATTTACTTATTTGATCTCAAATCAAAGATGGCATGATCATCATTATGGAATAAATGGACAAGACATTCTGTGACAATCAGCTCAACTTGGTTTCAATTGTTGGCTAATTAGTGGTGTATAATTTTTCAATGCAGTGCTGCAGCATCACATTGTTTATGTAAGTATTCTATTTGTATATTATATTCTTAGATTTTAATTTTTAATTTCCCCTCCAATATTAAGTTTTGGTCTAAATGTTGGTAAATTAATACTGAAAATTAAATTTGTCTAGCCTAAACAGAAAATTATACATGACATATTTATGTACTACATGCAAAAAATCTTATCAGCTAAATACTTGACTTACCAGTAATATTAAATAGAAGTAATAACTATAGCAGTATCAAATGCTAATTAAAAGTAACAATCAAAAATAAATACTGATTGAAATTTGGATAATTTAACTTTCGATTATTGATGTACAAACCTTTTATTTTCTCAAATTATTCACATACAGCAGTCAGAACTGACTTATAACTGGCAACTAACTGATGAGTAGATTTTTTCAGAATTATGGGCTTCACACGTGTATAAGAATTGTGTTTACTTACTATCATAATTATACAGTAAATGTACTGTTCTCTTGGGAAAAGGTTATGTCAAACTAAAGGTGAAGAAAGATCCGATGGCTTCCTTCCAGCTATTCCTGAAGCCAACCAACCCCATTCCTAATATCCTGAATGCCCTTTGATCTTGTTGGTGTGGCAAAGAGAAAGCCCTGTTACATGCTTCATGAACCAAAATTGAACTTTTATGAAAAAACCATACCTGTCCTTTGAAAAATAGAAATTAACAGTAACAATGAGCTCGTTCTCATTTCCACTGCTGCTAAAATCAGCAATAAGTGGAGTTGATAGAACATGTGGATCGACATACACCCACTTTCCATCTGCTGATGGCCCTGATGGACGCCTGCCTTGTTGATACTTTGACCATAGCTTATTGTATACACCACTCTGCAGGGAGAAATGTCAAAGTTAATCTGAAAGCAATGCAAGAAACAAGCCTTCCACTTATTCAAAGTTATAATGTCTAATGACCGCCACTATTGCTGACTTACCTATGGTCCCCACTCTACTTTGTTGTTAGATGTCCTTCTAAAATTGAACTACAGTATATACAGTCGAACCCCTCAAGACGGACACCCAGATAAGACGGACACCTCTATAAAACGGACACCAAATCTTGGTCCCTGCCGTTTTTTCAGTCATTTGCTGTATTTTAAGTCTGTATAAGGCGGACACCTCTCTAGGACAGACAACGGACACTTTGAAATGCCGAATGGACAGTTAAAAGCCCTTTTTTGAAAATCAAAACACTTTTTAATGACAATGTGAGTACTTAATTATAACTGTAATTTGACCTCTATTACTATGATTGCATTTATCAATCAAGTCATCCCTTACATTACGTTCAGTAAGCTGTAAATATAAGTTATTGAAAAAGCGTGAGGTCAAGATGGCTGGATATTGGCCAAGTTATTTTTGCGCCATCTTGACTGAAAAAGCTTGGTCAAAAAACAAGGACTTATTATAATATAGTCAAAGAATTTCACTTTACTACTGAAACTCCTGAGTGGGCAACTGAGATGGGTCTATCTTTCCCGCTCGTTTAACCATTCAGAACACAGAATTCGCTTCATCGTGCCTTTCACTGATCCTGCCATAATAATAAATGTACATACTGATCGTGTTGCACAGTATTTTCTAATAGCTCAGTTGTTCAATTATGCTTTTGCTTTGTCGGATAAATTTGTTCTAGTTTTCTGTTATTTTATTAAATCGTCAACAACAAACACGCATTTATTGACCACACTTCCAGGTTGACAATTATGTATGGGACTGGTGTCGTATTACCTCAAGTCTCTATAAGTCGGACACCTCTCTAAGACGGACATTTGAGGCCAGTCCCAAAGGTGACTGTCTTAGAGAGGTTTGACTGTATATGTATTTAACAAATAGATTCCATGTTGTCATGTGTCTGTTCAATAATAGATCACAGATGACGTCAAACTGTGGTACCAAAAAGTGGCACACAAGGCGATAGCCGAGTGTGTCACTGATGTCCTTACCACAATTTGATGTTCTCTGTGATCTATTGCATTTGCTGAACAAACCCACAGGCAACATGGAATCTATTTGTTTTATATCATAAAAAAATAAAATTTATTTGCATAAAAGCTGGCTTATTTCAAAACTTTGTAATGGTGAAATCAATCCTGCATGTGTCCTCTAAAAGATCATAGGTGAGAACCAATCAAAATGGGAGATAAACTTGGGTTATTATTCTCTTGAAAAACACTGAACACAATTCAACTCACTCTCACTGAATCCTGGATGAAATTCCCTGGAGATGCAAGACGAGTTGATGATTTAACTGTTGGTGGAGTTGGTGGGTTTTTTTCATTAGTAGCTTGATCAATAATGATTCTATACCATCCTACTTTCATCAACACTGGTGGGATCTAGAAAGAAAACTTAGGACTTGAAACAACCTGATAATATACTGTATTTATCCATCACTGAGCACTAAGAATGATAACAAATAATAAACAAATGTAAAACACTAATTATTTTATAAGTACTATCTAACCAGGTAATTGTTATCATTACAGTAATTATAAAAATATCATGGGTGACAAATTACTCCTTAATTCTGGTGTGAAATTTCAGCATTAATTTATAACTTCACATGTGAAATTACAAAATTGCCATGGCAACCATTCCTACGCAGCCAAAATGGCATCCCAAGTTTGAAGATGTTACAGATTCTGATGTTGTGGCATTATTAAAAGGAAAATGTAAAACAAGAACAGTTTTTAAAAAAAGCTTTTTCGAGTTGTCTGTACATTCAGAAAATTAAAACTTTCTGTACAGTATGCTTAGTTAACTATTTTTAAGTGTGGAATCCTTGGACTTTTTCAACACAATGAACAATTTAACGTAATTTGTCACCCAAAATATTAATAGGTAATCAAATGTAAACTCGTGAAATTAGGGAATAATTTCACTTGCGTTTTGTCCAAATTATAATAATTTCTCTCGCCTAAAGGCTCGAGAAATTATTAAAATTTGGACAAAATGCATGTAAAATTAGGGTCCAGAGACAAAATTTTGATATTTACATACAGTGCTACAGCTTTTAGGGCTTCCTTAGTATCACTGAGTGAAATGTTGTCTGCATGTGCGCTTTTGGATGGTACCTCTCAGGGTTTGAAATCAACCTGAGCCACGCCCAGATTGGTACCTCTTAGGGGTTCCTTTAAAATTTTCCAATGAGCATCCCCACCCCAAAAAGTTGGGAGTCTCCCCCCGTTTCCAGGCTCTATCGAACAATTTGTCAATTTAAAATAAATATTTTTTTTAACAGAACGGCGAGTACATAGTATATGCGACAGTCCATGTGAAACCCGACCCT
>JAOBYJ020121259.1:0-10218 GCA_025403565.2 Palythoa heliodiscus | reverse complement strand
TATTCGGTGGAACCGCGGAATCACAGGACCCAACGACGGGACGGAATATAAACCCAAATACGAAAAGATGGATTCAGAAAAAATGAAAACACGAGAGAAAAAACAAGGCAGAAAGAAACATGACAAAAACTGAGAACTAGACGCTCCAAGCCTTTTTAAACATCTTTCTAATTCACCGTGTTTTACCTGTTTTCACTTGGCAGTTGGCAACCCGATGTGGTTTCAATTTTCATGGTGACAAAGATTGATAGCATGCCGCTATTCAAACTGTTGGATAAGACAAGAAAAAAACTAAAAGCCATAAAAGCTAAGGGTTTTGAGAAGCATCCAACCCAGCAGTTTGCCTAGTGAATATGATACTATTTCACAATGGTATTTTCAAGCAGCAATGTTTCATTTCAAACCGAGTCTTTCACAGTGGAAAAATGCCTCATTATGTTAAAAAAAATCCTCACTGATTTAATCTGCAATTTTACAGCAAATTTCAAAAAATTTTACACAAGGGTTTTTATGTCTTGTGGTACTCACAGGTGGGTCTACCAGATACCCATCTGATAATGAAACTTTGACATGATTTGGCTTAGCCTCCCCAAACTCAAGTGAAATGTTCACATCAAATGTGATTAAAATTTTTCGTTAAATGCAACCACTTACTCATTGTGCTGGAATTGGTAACTTTTTTCTCCCACAATCCCCAAACAAAAACTACCAGCAAATTAGTCTCACATTATATAACACAGTTGATTTTATTATAAAGAATAATAAAATGAAGGCACTCCAGTTTCCTTGAAGGATCAAAAAGCCAAGGATGCTGAAGATTGATAAATAGCTATTTCTATAATAGATATTTTAGAGAAGAAGAATTTACAAAGATGGAATCAGCATTTAAACTTTGAAATGTTGCATGGTTTCAGCATGTGTGTAAAAAGCTGTCTTGTTATGTTCACCTTAAATATAAACAATCTTTCACAACTCAAAATTGCCTCTCTCGCACTCTTGTGCTATATGTAGTTTCAGTTCCACAATAAAGTAGAACACATGGTTGACTTAAATTCCTAAATCATTCTCAAGTTGCTCCCTTTATCTAGCAGTGAATGTATTGGTAGAACAATAGTTTGCAAACCTATTTTTACAACTCATCTTTGTCCTCTTTGGGTTTCTCACCCTGTGGGGGTGGGGGTGCCCCACCACCTTGTCCACCCTGTCCCTGGTACAATTTACTAACAATTGGTTGAACAACATCCTCAAGTTCTTTCTTTTGTTTTTTAAACTCTTCAGCATCAGCTTCGTGATTCTTATCCAACCACTCAATTTTCTTTTCAACTGCCTCCAAAATTGTTTTCTTGTCATCCTCAGAAAGTTTTCCGCCAAGTTTTTCTTTATCACCAACTTGGTTTTTGAGAGAGTAAGTGTAACTTTCAAGTTCATTCCTTGCTTCTACCTTTTCTTTGACTTTCTTGTCTTCATCAGCAAATTTGTCAGCTTCATTGACCATTCTTTCAATGTCCTCTGGTGTCAGACGATTTTGATCATTTGTGATAGTAATCTTTTCCTTGTTACCAGTACCCTTGTCCTCTGCAGACACTCTCAGAATACCATTTACATCAATTTCAAATGTGACCTCAATCTGTGGCACACCACGTGGGGCTGGTGGAATGCCTGTAAGATCAAACTTTCCCAGCAAGTGATTGTCCTTTGTCATTGGTCGCTCACCTTCATACACTTGAATTGTGACAACATTTTGGTTATCTGCAGCTGTGGAGAAGATCTGAGCCTTTTTTGTAGGAATAACAGAGTTACGTGTAATAAGCTTGGTCATGACTCCACCAACAGTTTCAATACCAAGAGTTAGAGGGTTCACGTCAAGAAGCACAACATCACCAGTATCTTCCTCACCACCAAGGACACCAGCCTGGACTGCAGCACCATAAGCAACAGCCTCATCAGGGTTGATTCCACGGCTAGGTTCTTTATTTTCAAAGAATTCCTTAACAAGTTGTTGGATTTTGGGGATACGAGTGGAACCACCAACAAGAACAATTTCATGAATTTCGTGCTTCTTCAGGTCAGAATCATCAAGTACTTGCTGAACAGGCTTCATGGTCGATCGGAATAGATCCTGTAAGGAAAACAATCATGTATATATTAAAACTGCCATGTTGTATTGAAGAAATACAAAACCTTGGCGACAGCAAAACATCATTTTTTTAGGCACAAGAAGGCAATGATAACTAAAAGACACTGCCACTACATGTGATTTTGAAGGCGAGTTGATAAGCTGTGAAGTTAACCAGACCACTTTCCAGAGCACCAATTTCCCATAAAATGCAGGAAATAGCATTTCAGAGCCTTAGAAAATCAAAAATCTTCCAGGAGGAGGGAAGGGGCAGGGGGACATGGACCCTCCTAGATTTTCTTATAACTTGATGGCTGCAAATCCTCAGCAAAATGACATTTAAATTAAGTGTTTGTTTGTTACCAAACAGTTCTTGTTCATGTTAAATCACTTAACTCCATATTATTTTGAGGACAAAATAATTTATTAATACTTCAGCTTTTTGATGTAACCAGAACCAGACATTTCAAAAATTTTAGCATTTATACCAGTCCTGTAAATTTCCTGATCTCTGTAAACTAATCTGTAATTTCCCAGCCCCACACACAGATGAAATGAACAGAGGTCTGGAAAAAACCTTAATCTGATTTCTGGGGATTTGTTATGCCTGAACAGCTGACAACTGTCAAGTTTTGAGGCAAGGTAAATTATTACCAATCAAAATTTTGCGACTTCTATCAATACAAACTGAAAAACAAAGTTGTTTGTATTTAACATTGCAATTTAAAATTTTGTATACCGCCCTCCTAAAAATATAATATAAAATATAACTACTACCCAAAAACATACAGAACACAGGTGATCAACTTACCATGTTCAGCTCCTCAAATCGAGCCCTGGTCAATGTCTCTGAGAAGTCTTCACCATCATACAGGGACTCAATCTCAATTCTTGCCTGATGTTGTGAGCTCAGAGCTCTCTTTGCTTTTTCAACCTCTCGACGCAGTTTCTGGACTGCCCTGTTGTCCTTACGAATGTTCTTGCCCTTCTTTTTCTTGTACAGTTTGATGAAATGTTCCATCACACGCTGATCAAAGTCCTCTCCACCTACATTTTTAAAAGCATTTGTTAGTTTTCATAACGGTTTAGGGCTCTTACTGTTAGGATAATACAAAATTCCAGGATTGTAGCCACTAAATTACATTCTTGCACTCACTAACAAATTCAATAACTTTCTTTTCAAAAAATTTAGGAAATATTTTAATTTGATCCTTATGATTTGCTTCAAATCAGGTAAATATTTGACCAATTTAAGCAGATTTCTGGGAGTTTTTGCAGGGTCCATGAAGATGGCTCCACGACCCTGCAGAAAACTTAAAATTCCAGAAGATTTCAAAAAAATTCCAGCGAATGTTGCGTTGAAGCTCAGCAAAGACTCAAAGCAAAAGAATTCTGAGCAGTGCTGAGTAAGACAGTTACAGTTCTCTCAGAAATAAACAAAAAAACCCATAAAATACATACCCAAGTGAGTGTCTCCATTTGTTGCAACCACTTCAAATACACCATTGTCAATTGTCAGAAGTGACACATCAAAGGTACCACCACCAAGATCAAATACAAGAATGTTCTTTTCACCTTCTTTCTTGTCCATACCATAAGCAATAGCAGCAGCAGTTGGCTCATTGATGATACGCATCACATTAAGGCCAGAGATGGTACCAGCATCTTTTGTGGCCTGACGTTGAGCATCATTGAAGTAAGCAGGGACAGTGACAACGGCATGCGTAACCTTCTTACCAAGATATGCCTCAGCAGTTTCCTGTCAGAAAATAAAACAAGCATTATCATTTCAACCTTTCCAAGAATTCCACTCACTATTAACTTTTCTTCACCGTATTTCATTTATTTAGCCTCCCTTCAAATTAGCCCCCACTCATAAATGAGTAAAAAAAATAAGCCCCCACATCCGACAAATTACTTGCATCATTCTCAAGATGAAGTTACTGTAAAATACAAACAAAAGTTTTACAACTGTTTGTTTACCATATCAATAATGTAAACAAAAAACTAATAATTAACTGTTTTGCTTTTTTGCAGAATTCTTGAAACAGTTATATTTGTGTGTTCAAGTTTTTCTTTTTCTCGTGGAGTTTATTGTGCAAAAATTGATCATCCACCTGTTCTGTGAAAATTTATTAATTAAAGTGCACCTAACACCCATTTTTTTTTGCTAAAATAATGAAGCATAATTTGTGGAGTAATTTGCCACAAAAATTTTTTGATTTGGCTAAATCCTTGATTTTCTATGGCTTTTCAAAATGCGTAAAAATCCCCTCATCTTGGTTAGTGACCATGCTATATGGGGCATGGGTCAATTCCCCATTTGACGTCAAATCGGGAACACTATTTACTTGTTTGAGGGAAAGGCTTTGAATGTAGTCGAAAAAATGCCAGCCAGGTGCATTGTAGGAGGATGTAGCAAAATGAGAGACTTGGAGAATGGTATTAAATTAAGACCAGACTGGGAAGCTGACGTCAATTTGACGTCAAATCGCAAACCACCCCATTCTCGATTTCAACTGGCTATAGAAAACCATAGATTGAACCAAATCAAAAAATTTTTGTGGCAGATTACTCCACAAATTACGTTTTATTTTTTTAGTGAAAAAAATTTTTGGTGTTAGGTGCACTTTAAGCCCCCAGCCTCTACTTATCCACCATCTAATAAGTCCCCACTTTCAAAACTAAGGAAATACATTGGCAAACTGCAGGAGACAAAGAAAGTTCTAGGCAAGCCATTTTACCTGCCCTGGACAACAACCAATTGCTTGGGATACCTAAATCATTCACATGGCTTTGTCCATAGGATAGCTGGATGTTTTGTGTCAGAGCAACTTGAATATCAATAATATGTTTACAACTGTCAACATTAGGGGCTGTCCTAAAACCAAAAATATGGTACCGCTTAATGTCCATTACCCCATCCCCCCTCAATATCCACAATAATTATTGTGATTTATAACTCGCCTGTTATAAAATGGGGGCTTGAAACATTTAATATCTTAACATTTCTATCTAAAAAGCATACTGAACTGTTCACCCTATCAATAGCTGAATTACGATTTTAATGCTTTTCCTTAACATCCACCAGCCACCCTCTGCCCCCCCTCCCCCAATTAGCATCCAATGGATGTTAAGCAGTACCATATTGATTTTAGGATGGCCCTTTTGCAAGAAGAAAAATGCATTTTCAGCTTCTTCTACATTTACTATGTCTGCGATCAAAATAAAAGCATTCAATCAAAACAACCTGTGCGTGACACAGAAGCACCTGCAACCAGAGAATTGCGCAATCGAAATACCAACAGGGCTTCCACTACTCGTAAAACAAAGAAACATTAATGTTTTAACGAATCTCACCTTCATTTTTGTAAGCACCATAGCGCTAATTTCCTCGGCAGCAAAGGTTTTGGTTTCTCCCTTGACATTAACTTGAACATGAGGTTTGTTGTTCTTGTTTACGAGTTTAAATGGTAAATACTTCAGATCGTGTTGCACAGATTTGTCGTCCCAATTTCGGCCAATCAGCCGCTTAGCATCAAAAATTGTGTTTTCTGGGTTCGATGTCAGCTGATTCTTTGCACCATCTCCAATAAGACGTTCTCCTTCGGGAGTAAAAGCTACATATGATGGAGTTATACGATTTCCTTGGTCATTTGCGATGATTTCTACTCGTCCATTCTTGAAGACTCCAACACTGCGGCAATCGAAAAACGTAGTTCTAGTTACAACTGATCAACTTATACAGATTTTATTAAGTAAAATACGAGACGACACACTCTGAAACAAATGCTACGGACTACAATTTAGCTTTTCTTAAAATTAAGTTTGACAATAAAAATCAAACGAAATTTCAAATTAGATGCACGATCTGAACAATCAAGAGAATAACAAGACTTGTCAGAAATTAAATACTGGACAGGTGGAAATTTCTTTGGATTATGAAGAAATATCATACTAAATTGAAGACAGAGTAGCTACATCGTCACAAAATAGAAAGATAGCATTCACATCCAACAAAAATCTCACCAGGAATAAGTTGTTCCCAAATCAATCCCTATCACAGTTCCAACATTCTCTTTTTTCTTCTCATCTTTCTTTTCTTTATCATCAGCGTTTACCAAAACTAAACTACTGGCAAACGCCAATAGACATACCGTACAAATTTTCTTCATTTTAAGATTATATAGAAAATAATTTAAGGAGTAAAAACCGACAACACTCCTTTACAACAACGATAACTATATTCTCCTCAGAAACTTCACTAACAATGTTAGTCTTAGACCGGTTGATATCCCCCTCGCCGACACGCGTGGCCCTCGCTGATTGGCCGAGGGGTTTCCCGTGGCCGCCTCTGATTGGTCCACGAAAGTGGTTGCAATCGCTGACCCAACACTACTCAGCACCGCAATCGTGGCACAATCAGCGATTGACGTTTGGCTCAGCGGAAGTTCAGATTACGAAACGATTTCGACTATTGCATTATTTTGCCGGTATGGAATTTTGTTCACAAATTCATCCCAAGATTGGTAATAGTGTAAAGCAACGATTGGTTGAAAACGCATTTAATTTTTGAACTAGCTGAATGACATTTTTACCTTCATTTGTGTGTAGTAATAAACCTGCGATCGTACTTCCGGTTTTATCGCAGTCTGATAGTGAGAGAAACTTTTTCGATGGTGCAAATGTTTATACATATCGGTCTTTATTACACATATATTGAAAACATTTTAACACCCAAACAGCAGGATAGCGGTATTTTGAAGAAATCTAACATCTGAACACAGAAAAAACATTTTATTGAAGATTCAATAGCATAAAACCCATGGATGTGCCTCAACTCAATTCCTCAACTCAAGTCCAACAAACGTACCCGTTTTGGCTTAGAAACCACAACGAAAGATTTTATAGTATGAGAATTGTTTTCCACACTACAGCTGTACAAATTCAAATATCTTGTAATACATTTCATGTTTAATGATGTTTCAATGCTTGACTTTGTAAATAAAACAGAATATTTTTTCTTCTTTTCTGTCATGGCAACACATTTTGTGCTGAGCACCGTGCTAGACATAGCAACAAAACCAGATTTAACTGAGAATTCATATGACGATCTATCAAATACACATTTTTGAAATGAAAAAAACAAATAATAATACAGTTTGTATTTAATCTAAAATCCAATTTTGAAATTTATACAAACTGGAAACAAAAATGTTCTTTTTCTTGGAATACCCTATAAAAACATAGCAAAATGTACAAGCCATTATGCAAATATGGAAAACTTACACTTTAATAATGTAAATAAAATGCCTTGGTTTTTTGGTGTGGGATTTAAAGGAAAGAGAAAACATTTTCTCTACGTTACCATTGGGTTGTAGAAACACTTGCCAAAGTTTGCGATAACATGAAATAATGTGAAAACACTTGCTCTTTAGGCTCATGTTCCCACTGATTTAATTTCTCATTCTCCCAAACTTCCACTCAATAGAAACACAGAAAAAAGTTTTCTATTTCTGAAAATGACGATTAAAAATATTTTAATTGTCTAGAACATAGACAGAATAGCTCATTTCACCCTTTCTCTTGAGAAAAGCCTTAAATTTCAAATTTCATGTCGCTGAAACAATGGCCAACAGTTATGCAGCAGTGTTATAACAGGCAAAATTGTTTTTTTATAGTATCCTACATAACTACACTTTTTCATTTTTTATATTGTTTTATAAGCCATTATTTCTAGAGATAGCTGTCTTTTTATGAATAATTTTTTTCGATTCTTTCATTTCTTATTGCAACTGACCTTCAAGTAAACAAGATTATTTAACACAACAGGCAGTGTGAAGTTTTAACTCTATGATGATTGAATGAAAACTGAAAGTGTGAAGGAACAAGGGTTGTTCCTTTTATACAGCAATCTTGTGTTTAACTAACTCTAAAGGCTTAATACTGGATTACTATCTGTAACTAGATAAATAATATGATTCTTCTAGTTCATGGACTGTGGAACTGAAATCTTCTTTCATTGCCACCAGCATCTGTCTTGTTTGTTTGTCGAGCTCTTGTAGTCTCTTGCTTCTCTCTGTGATGCTCTCATTAACAGAAGGGAAGTCATTAAGGATCAGAAATTCCTTGATGTCTGAAACCAACTTCATTAGGGACTCTGCTGCTCTGACCTGAAAAATATGTTTTAAAGAAAGTTTCACAATTTCAACATCATTATTAAGCGAATAAGCAAAGCTGGTTAAACCCTTTTACAAGACTAAGTAGCCCATATTTGATAAAACAATGAAATTAATATTATTAATTCAACTAAAAAAACCATTAACAAAATACAGGTGATCTATCCTTTTCCTTGTAGTTTTGTCATTGCTTCAGAAATTCAGAAACTTTGAGCACATTGGTACATAACCATATTTTTCAGGGAAAAAGGGGACTGCCAAGAGGCTGGTGTAAATCGTTTTTAGAAGACCTTACAGCAGAGTTGTGAGCCCAAACAATTCAAAATGTGAGAGATTTTCACATGTCTAGACCATTTATTTTGAGGACTCAATTAAAGTTAATGAGAGCCTGGGCTACCTATGGTTTTATCACAAAATTATGCAAAATTATCATTATAACTATCGCCACAGTTATCAAAGTTCAACTATTAATTTCAGCAATATACAAACAAATGCAAATTGAAATAATGATGTAAACATATAAAAATTATATACTTGCTTTTGATCTTTCCGCCACAGAAATATCTTCACTGATATCCAATATGGCTGCTTTCTTGTTATCTGATCTGGTATAATCTTCAGCGACACCTAGACTGCTTTTGTTATTAGTTAAGTTTGCTGAAGTAGTTTTGTCAGACTGTTGTTCATTTGATTGCGCATTAGCAAGTTCATTTGATTGCATACTGGCAAGTTTATTTTAATGACTGCTTTGCTAGTTTCTCATTTGTTTGCTTTGCTGGTTTGTCATTGTTTGCTTTGCTAGTTTCTTATTTGTTTGCTTTGCAAGACTTTGAACCATATGCTTGAGCTGGTTCCAGAAGGAATCATGGGATATACAGCTAGTCTGGTCAACCAAGAAAAAAACAAAAAAACTAAACCCATTCTATGACTGCGCACCACAGGTAGCCCAGTAAAAATGTCCACAACACCTTGATTTACACAAGCAACAGATCTTTCTCCTTTTATCACAATTGACGTTTCCCTCGGTTACACGGAAAACTAATAATTTATTCCAGTCAGTAAAACATTTAAGACCTAATTTTTAAAACACATTTTTAATGATGACTTACAATATTTGCAGCTCTGACATGGATCTCATATTGATCTTGGTTTGATTGACACAGTTGTGCAACCTGAGTTGTACCCTCAATCTAAGGCAACAATACTTGGATTAGATTTGAAACTGAAACAAAAGATGAACATTAAAGCACACCTAACCCTACTTTTAATGCTTTAATATTGTTAAACTCTATTTTGTTTGCAGTTCTGTGAAAACAGAATTCATTTGGTCAAATTGCTTATTTTTTATCAGCCCAAGAAAATTCCACATTTATATGAAAATCACAAGGACCGGCATTCAAACCTCAACTCTGCTGAGTGTTGAACATTAATTTATTTTATGTGATCTTCTTTCTGACAAAGTTGACTTAGCTTTCCATCCTTACGAAGTCAGTAAAATGAGTACCAGTTTCTGCTGGGGGCTAATCTGTGACAGAATAGCCAATAGTGTGCTTCTAAGGGGAGTTCATGACTCTCATCTGCTTAACACTACAGAAACCAGAGATAAGCACCTGCTCCTATGGGCCTCTTGCAGTCAAATAATTATTTAGAGTTCTGAACTAGAAAGCATTTTCCAATGTTTCTGTTACAGATCAAAATTATTTTTAGGTTATTCTATTTTTAAACTGGTTTATTTTTCTCAAACTAGGTTGATTTTTTCATGTTTGATCCAAACTAGTTCATTTTATTTCTAACTAGAAGTTTTTTTCTAACTGGGGTTTTTTGAATCAAATGAAAATAAAAACATTAATTTTTGTCTTTTGTTTTATTTTCTTCCCTTTTTTTCTTTTTCTCTCCACTTTCATACAATTTTGCAAATCACCC
>JAOBYJ020121151.1:0-10219 GCA_025403565.2 Palythoa heliodiscus | reverse complement strand
GTCAACAGAGCGCGCTAGCTCTGTGTCTCCATCGAGTTATACAAACACGATTATTAACCAATCAGCGCGCGTATTTTCCTTGGGCTATTTTCTAATATATAATATCAATTTCCTGAGCTTACAGATGAATAGAAGCTATTAACTACTTTCTCTTTGTTGAATTCGACAATTACTTGAATTCAAATTCACTCAAGAAAAAAACATTGATGAAGTTCTGCAAAACCAACCCACGATATCTCATTAAACAGACATGACCTCCCGGCATATCTCAGTTGCTATCCTAATTTATTTGTAAACAACCAGTGCAGGTTTAAAGACTGTTTCCTCTTCCACCAGTCAGGACAAAAATGAGAAAAAAGTTTGTTTCACATTTAACATTTAAAAAACTAAGCCATCCGTTCTTTTGCACGATTCTCTGACGTCATTCCTTGTCTAATTTTATAAAAGAACTTTATGTTCTATTGTCAGCTTTGAATTACACTGTTTCTTTAGATCCTGTCATCATATTCTCTTAGAACTGTTTTCAGGAAATACTTCAAAATGATAAACATAATTTTTTTGCATTTGTAAAGGAAAAAAGTAAGTGAGAACTTTCTGCTTACAAGTCTGTCACATAAAAAGGTCAGGTACTGAAATAAATAAAAATCTTGAAAAGTATATTTGCTATAACCTCTAGAAAAGGAAAAGATGGTAATGTGCGCAAAGCAAACTTACACTTAAAAATAAATTAGCATGATAAAACTATTCTCCTTTTTTCCCAGTTGTTAAGTGATATACTTAAGCATTTTTCCACAGCTATTAGAGAGAACACGATTAAAAAAGTATTTTGTTCAGCTTTAGCTACCTCAGTATACCCTACCGATTATAAATTTCTGTTTTTCATCTTTAAAAATTCCCTTTATAGGTATAAGGAACTCTTTCCTGAAGCTTTTATTGTCCACGAAATGGAGCAAGTGTGTACAAATGTAACACTAAAGATTCTCCTATTTTTCAACAATAATATAAATGACAAAATTTTTTGTTGCTGTTTTTTGGATCAAGCGACGTCAAATGCTGTATGACTTGATTTTACGTCGTCATTGATAATGTTCCTTGATTTTGAACTCATTTAGTAAATTTTTACTCAACACTCCCTCGTCGTCACTGTCCTCGTGTTTTGGTTCGCCAAGTCTCGTTGAGTTCATATTTGGCGTTGCGTCTGTGGTCGACCGAGTTGCGTTTGTGAGTGGGTTAATTCTAAATTCCACCATTTCAATTGTTTCGTTTACGTTATTCTTTATAAATACTGGATGGTGAGGATGATTTGTTGCACAACAAATGAAAGACTGAAAAATGCTCGAGATGGCTTCCCTAAGCCTAGGAACACGACTTCCATAGATTAAGGGATTGAATAAAGAATTCATCATCACCAATGTTCTTGTCGAGAGAAGGATGCGAAACCAATCCAAGTTATTTGATGAGGGAAAAAAGAAGATGAAAATTGCCCTGGATAAAATATCAGTTCCGTAGCAAATTAAGAGACAGCCAAATATGATGGCGGTTGTCTTGGCTGCTTTAAATTCTCTCTCTTGGTTTGAGTGACCTGTTCCCTGATGTGGAATGCAATGATTTATCGCTCGGCTGTGGTGGCGCCGTGATTCCAGATAAATTTCTATGTGGAAATAAGCAATTGGTGCAAGAAACATGAACGAAACAACCACCACAGCTCTTTTACCAACAAAGTCCGTGTACAAGAAAACGCTAACCAGAAGAAATGAGAGAGCCCAGGCCATTAGAGATCCTGCTAGGAGCTTTTTTGTTGTTACAAGGGCTTTGTATCGAAGCGCTCGTTTTACGGCAACGTATCTTTCACACGCAATTAATGTAACGTGAAAAAACGAAGAGCCACAGCAAACGGCCAATAAAAAGCTGACAGCATCTAAGATTGCTTGTATGTTCCCACAGTTGTCAGTTAGTTGGCATACTGCTCTGGCTACAGTTATCGGTTGCAGTACGGTGCCGACAAGTAGATCTGTCACGGCCAGATATGCAAGTAGCACATTCGATTTATATTTTCTCAAGTGTCTTTTTAAGAGGACGCACAAAATGAAAATGCCGTTAAAGAAAATGGTGAAGGGAAATATAACCCCATTTATAACACCATTGGCAAGAATAACAGTGTACACAGCCGGCTTGTAATAACCGTTATTCCACAGTAGACCTATCATGAACGAAAAAGATTCATGCTGGGTAACTGACTGAGGTGAAGTAAGATTTGTTGAAGACATACTTATTTTAGTTGTAGTGTTTTGTTCGGAGATCTGCGAGAAACAGGCAAGAGAAATTTTTGCGGCTCCTTATAAACATTTAAGGCAGCTGTATTTATGAGTGCTGAGCATGCGCTAATATTTTTCACTTTGTTATTGGCCGAATTCCCAAACGTAACAGTTATTTGCCATCGGGAACCATTCATACCTCTTGTTTTCATTTGCGAACATTGTGTAATGGTGATTGAATAAGACCGGTACATAATTAGATCGGTTTCCACGCAACTCTTTTCATTTGTCTACGTGTAAAATAGGACGGCAAGAAAGTGAGGTCAGGTTGACACGAATCCGTCCAATCATAGAGCTTAATCGTTTTTACCTCATGGATGACGTCAGTCATTGATGAGGTTTAGGAGTGAGGTGAATTCACTCAATCGCTCGCTCACTCACTCACTCACTCACTCACTCTCTCGGCTGTAAACGTTTAATTGAGTGATTAATATAGGCATTAAACTATATCAAAGTTTATAAAAAAAAACTTTCTATTTTTTTTAACCCGGCCCGAGTTCGAACTCTCAACCGCTAGTCTCTACTGAGATTCTAAAACCAACGTCGTAACCTATTACAACAATGACATCTGCGTTACGGCTGATAAAAATTAATATTTAATATGTCTCAAATTTCCAGCGCTGGAAATCTGAGACGTTTTAAACATTAAATTTTTATAACCTGGAACGGAGTAGTTACGGTGGCCTAACGTAGGTTTTAGCATGCGGACAGCTAGTTGTTCAAAGATCGAATCCCACAGAAACCAAAATGCAACCAAATTTTTTTTGCCTTTTTTACTTTTTACACCCTTTTTTCTCCTTTTCTTTCCTCTTTTTTTATACTTAGAAATTATTTTCTGAATAAACTGTGATTCTTAGAGCCGTTTTTATATTTTTCTCTCACCTCATAATAAATATTGCGTTTTGCGAGATGTGATTTTTAAAGCCGTTTTAAAAGCGGCTTTCTGAAAATAATTTCTAACTATAAACGATAGAAGAAATGGAGTAAAAAAGGGATAAAAAGCAAAAAAGGTTTCTGTGTGACTCGATCTTCGAACAGCCAGCCACATACTCCGATTGACAACCACTAGAGCCAAAAGAGTCTAGTCTAGTCGGCCTGTGATAAGACTTATATATATTCATCCTTGAGGTGGCTCACAGGGCCTTTGGTTATTTCTTGAGTGAATTTAAATGCAAGTAGTTGTCAAATTTAACAAAGAGAAACCAGTAAATAGCCTCTATTCATCTCTAGGCACAGGAAACTGATATAATATAATAAAAGCAATATAGTACATGTCTCTGTCAGGTGTTCATGCAAATAAACCTATTTGTCGATCATATTTTTATTAAGTGGAAGTATTTTCATCTTGAAGAAATGCAAATTTCAGAGAATCGCATACAAACTTAACACTGTTTTTAGTTTTTAAAATGCATAAGGCCAAACCCACTTAATTTTCTACTTACACTCGACCGAACGACCAAAACTTTTCGGGTTCAGCTGCAAAAAAAATGACAGGATGATTTATTAAATACTGCAAAGTGTGAGAAATTTGTTCACATAATACACGTGTCCGACTGTTTTCAGTAATTTATAAGATGATTCATTCTTCACGATCATTTCGTTCCTCCATGTGAAACTACAGAAATGCATCCGATTCAGCAAGTCCTGTCATGAAATGAATTGTATGAAAATGAGAAACTGATGTTTTTATTCCTACCAAGTGAGAGGAAAAAACAAAACTTTAATTGATTATTATCAAATACATGAGTGTACCTTTGCAACCATTAGCTATTATATTTGCAATTTTGCTTTTATTTTCGCATTTCTGGTTTTATTTTTTTATTTCTGCTTTTAATTTCGCATTTCGGCTTTCATTTTTGCACTTCTGTTTTTATTGTCGTATTTCTGCTTTTATTTTCATATTGCGGCTTTTTTTTTCGCATTTTGGCGCCAAACTAGCCCGTGAAAGCAAATAAAATCGGAGTAACGGGGCAAGTAAATACGGTGTTCGCAAAGTTGAATTACGGAGGCAAAGCGTTTAACCTTCAAAGAAACGAGCAAAAATCTCCATAATAAGCGCCTTATTTGGGGATAACCCCTCTGGGTTTACATCTGAAACTTTTTCGCAGGGAAAGTGGTGGTTGAAGCGTGTGGACAGACGTTACCGGAAGATTTATTCTTCCATTGGACTGCAACGAAGCCGAAGTAACTGGTTTTAGTTTTTACAATAGAAGACGATGAGAACGATCAAGAGAACTTGGGACCGACGATTTTATTCGAGAGACCACCGTGCTTCAAGCTCAACCACCTAAACAAGTTCAATTTCGCTGTGGGAATACACCACGTAGTATTCACATAGCTAGAAGAGCAGCGCACTCAAACCAAGAGAGAGAATTTAAAGCAGCCAAGACAACCGCCATCATATTTAGCTGTCTCTTAATCTGCTACGGAGCTTATTTTTTACGCAGGGCAATTTTCGCCTTTTTTCCCTCATCAAATAACTTGTATTGGTTTTGGTTTTGCGTCCATCTCTCTGTTGACGTTGAATTCTTTATTCAATCCCTTAATCTATGGAAGTCGTGTTCCCAGGCTTAGGGAAGCCATCTCGAGCATCTTTCAATCTTTCAATTGTTGTACAACAAATCACCCTCACCATTCGGTATTTATAAGGAAGAACGTAAACGAAACGATTGAAATGGTGAACTTGGAATTAACCAACTTGTAAACGCAACTCAGTCGACCACAGACACAACGTCTAATGCGAACTCAACGAAACTCAGCGGACTAAAACATGAAGGAGAAGAGGAGGGAGTGTTAATTAGAAATTTAAATGAGTTCAAAGTCAAGGATCATTATCAAAGACGACGTTTAATCAAGTCATACAACATTTGCTTGATGCAAAAAACAGCAACAAACGAAGGTTTTTGTCATTTAGATTATTGCTAAAATATAAAAGAATCTTGAGTGTTACATGTGTACACACTTGCTCCATTTTTTGACGACAATAAAAACTTCAGGAAAGAGTTTCTTATACCTGACTTCAAAAAGAATTTAAATGAAAAATAGAAATTCTATAATCGTCAAGGTATACAGAGGTAGCTAAAGCTAAAAATTCTATTCAAAAATGATTCATTTAGTGATTGATTGGCATCCTTCCGTCTCGTGAGACGATGGGCAGCACACTATTTATTTTTGCATTTTTGGTTAGTTGGCAACAAGGATGACGTTTCCCGTTGTTCCCGTCTTCTTCTTTTGTCCACCAGCTCCGCGCATCTTTTCTCTTCTGCTCTCATCACACCTTCTCGAACTGTTTCTGATTCATTTAGTAAAACATAGCTAATAGCTATGGAAAACTGCTTAAGAATATCACTTAACAACTAGAAAAGAAGGAGAACAGCGTTATCATGTAATTTCTAAGTGTAAGTGCGCAAACTACCGAAAATTTCTTCCATTTTACTTTTCTAGAAGATATAGCAAATATTTTTCGAAATTTTTATTCATTTGGATACCAGTCCTTTTTATGTAAAGGACTTGTGAGCAGAAAGTTCTTAGTTACTTTTTTTTTCAAATACAAAAAATTTATGTTTATCATGTTGAAGTGTTTCCTGAAATGAAACAGTTTTAAGAGAATATGATAACAGATCTAAAGAAACAGTGTAATTTTAAACTGATAATAGAACATAAAGTTCTTTTATAAAATCATACAAGGAGTTACGTCAGAGAATCGTGCAAAAGAATGGACGGATAACTTTTTCAAATATTAAATGTGTTAAACTTTTTCTTTCATGTCGTGACTGTTGGAAGAGGAAACAGTCTTAAAACCTGCACTGGTTTTTTACAAAATAGATTAGTATAGCAACTGAGGTATTTCGGGAAGTCATGTTTGTTTAATGAGATATCAGGGTTGGTTTTTCAGAACTTCATTAACTCTTTTTCTTAAGTAAATTGGAATTCAAGTAATTGTCGAATTTAACAAAGAGAAACCAGTAAATAGCTTCTATTCATCTGTAAGCACAGGAAGCTGATATTGTATAAGTAAAGCAATACAGTACATGTTTCTGTCAGGTGCTCAAGCAAATAAATCTATGAAGCAATTCTTTGATCATATTTTATCAAGTTCCGGGAAGCATTTCCTTTTTAAAGAAATGTAAATTTCTGTTTCTTTTAAAAAATTGCACATCAAACGATGTAAGAGGCTGGCATAAAAACAACACTTTTTTTAGTTTTCTTTTTAAATGTTAAAGGCTATCCTCACGTATTTTTCTGTTTACAGTCGACCGACCAATCGAAAATTTTTTTTGAATATTACAAAAAAACCGACAGGCTGATTTATTCAATACTGCAGCAAAAGTGAGAGGAGATTTGTGTCCGACTGTTTTCAGTAATTTTCAAGATGATTCGTTTTTCACGTTTATTTCGTTCCTGCATGTGAAACTATTAAAATGCATCTGATTCAGCTGTTCAAATGTTCTGCTGTCATTGTTCATAATTTATTTTGCACGGCCTCAGTTTTCAAAGGACTTTGCCTTTTCTCCATACAGGATCAAGATTGTCGAGAGTACCGCTCTCCATCTCAAGCGTCAGAATTTAGAACAAATGTTACTCGCCAGTCGCCTGCACTCCAGTAGAGTTTCAAAATCATTGTAAGTGTACACAACCATGTCTAACGGATGAACCGTACTAAAATGCTCTGCAAAAAGACTTCTACTTCTACTACTACTATATAATATATATTTATATAACATATATCTATTAATTTACTACTATATAATTAATATATATCTATTTATTTAATCAAAATGTATATAAAAAAAAGAATGCGAATAAAGCCGGTTGCATTGTATTTTATTGTATTGTATTGTACTACTAGTATTACTTCTACTGCTACTGGTACTTACTACTACTACTACTACTACCACCACCACCACCACTACTATTACTACTACTACTACTACTACTACTACTTCTACTACTACTACTACTACTACTACTTCTACTACTACTACTACGCTCAACGCTATAGCAAAACCGAGTTTATGATAATTACAGTAAGACAAAAACGCACCTTTATATGTGATACTCTAAATACCAATATTGATCAACGGCCAGTCAATCAGGTTAAAAGCGTAAAATTGTTAGGCCTTCATCTGGAGCAAACCTTATCTTGGTCGTATCATCTACAAAAAGGTTGGTCCCGCCCTGGGTTTACTTAAGAGAGTACGCAACTATGTTGACCATGACACTTTAGTAAACATATATAATGCTCTTATCCTGCCACATCTGGATTAAGCTTCTCTTGTCTGGGATGGGCTGGATAAAGGGCTTACCATAAAATTACAACGACTACAAAATCGTGCTGCTCGGATCATAAACGAGATCTAGCTGGGAAATACGATTAAGTGATATACTTAAGGCGTGTTCACACTAGCAACGCAAACGCAAGCGCAGACGCAGGCGCAAGAGCAATAAAAACAAGTGTGAATGTAACTTGATGCAAACGCAGACGCAAGAACGCACACCTTGCGCTTGCGTTTGCGCTTGCTTCACAAATTTCCAAGGGTGAATGGGGATGACGCAAACGCAGACGCAAGCCCACTTGCATCACTTGCGTCGCTTGTGTGAATGTCCTTGTGCTTGCATCTGCGCTTGCGTCTCTAGTGTGAACACGCCTTTACTGAGCTAAGACGCTTTATTCAGAAAAAGAAGTAAATGAAGAAAGTTGTGAATGGTAAAGCACCTAAATATCTTGAAGATCTTTTTAGGCCTAAGGAAGTAAATAGTCCAATAGAGTTACGCGATTCTATAAATAAACTGGCTGTTCCATTGCCAAAAACAGATTGTTATAAGCAATCTATTAGATATAGTAGTTCAATGTTGTGGAATACATTTGCTACATCTGAAAGAATGTCAGCGACTTTTTCTAAAACCTAAGTAGAATCTTCTGAATCCCATGATAGCAGTAATTAATATCTAGTTTTTATGAATTTTAATAGTGTATAACGAGCATCATGTAACACAGATGTACACTTTTTAATAATGCCTTAGTGGTATTTAGTGATTTGTAAAATTGATAGGTATTTTACCATTTTGAGATAAAGGACTTACCGACCTACATTCCAACTATTTATTACCACTATATACTACTAGTAGTAATAGTAATAGTAATAGTAATAGTAATAGTAGTAGTAGTAGTAGTAGTAGTATTACTACTACTACTATTACTACTATTACTACTACTGCTACTACTACTACTACTACTACTACTAGTACTGCTACTAGTACTAATGCTACTACTGCTACTACAACTGCTACTTCTACTAATACTACTTCTACTAATACTACTTCTACTTCTACTACTACTACTACTACTACTACTACTATCAATGCCACTACTACTACTACTACTACTACTACTACTACTACTACTACTACTAATGCCACTACTACTACTACTACTACTACTACTACTACTACTACTACTAATGCCACTACTACTACTACAACTACTACTACTACTACCACTACTGCTAATACAATGACTGCTACTAGTTGTTGAGGTTGAAATCTGAGAGAAAATACCAGATGGTAGATAGTAGATAGTAGATAGTCTTGTATTATTTGCAATGAAAACAGGTGAAAACCACATAATAATAATAATAATAATAATAAAGGCTTTGTTTCGGTATTTTCATAAAATGGCTCTTCATCCGAATAAACTAACTAAGTTAAAGTACGCTAAAAACTAATAAATTCATGATAATTATATACAATTAACCACATAAACCGGCCAACGTTAAGATATGCAATAAGAAACCAAATCCCTGTCAATCACACGAACAGCTTGTCGAAAGTAGCAAAACGCCGGCGATTTAGGTAAAAACCAATCCAAATATTTACTAATTTTAAGCTCTGTAACTTATTGAGATTTAAACGCATAGATCTCTTACCATAAAACCTCTCCACTTCATCATAAAGTTTCTCTTGAATTTCTGGATGTCTACCCAACAAATACAAAGCCCAACTCATCCCTGCTGCGGCTGTATCATGGCCCTATCAATATAAAGCAAATTAAAGGCTAATTTAACAAAGTAGACGGCGGCGTGGTTGGCGCAGTGGTAAGATATCTGCCATCCAACCATAAGATTCCAAGTTCACATCCCAAATCAAGTCAAGTCAAGTCAATAATAAATAATACAAATTAGTGTTTTAAGTATTAAAAAATCAAGAGATTGAGAAGGAAAAGAAATTTTCATTGTAGGTTCATTGTGCAGAGTTTGGGACACCTAAATAGTTCATGGAACTAACCGAGTAGGTGATCCGACAAAGAATATGAGTAGAAGGAATATAGATACAGAATAGTTATTTTACTTAAAAAAATATTACTTCATTAGTTAAATAGTAGTTAAACATAATTTAATCGTAAAACATTGGGGATCAATAATAGTATTATAGCCATCAATCACAGAATTCTTGATATATTGACGAAAACTGGAAAACGGTTTGATCCCGGCTCTGTCGAGTGTTGAACATTTGTGTGACCTCCTTTTCCGCCAAAGTTGACTCAGCTTTCCATCCTTACGGGGTCCGCAAAATGAGTATCAGCTTCAGCTGGGGGCAAACCTGCGACGGATTAGTGTCCCGTCCAGGTAAGGGGGAGTCCATAGCTCCATAACACTACAGAAACTGGAGATAAGCATCGGCTCCATTGGGCCTTTTAGTTTCGTAAAAGGGTTTCCTTAACAAAGCAGAATTTTATTTATTCCAAAATCGATCCAAGGTTGTGAACTAAATGTTCGTCTCCTTAAGATGCGTAAGAAAGTTGACGTTTCGAGCGTCAGCCCCTGGTCTGACCAATAGACCAGTTTCGCATTCCTAGTTGCCGCTGATTTAAATGACTGCAGATACCTTTTGCTCAGTGTTAGCCT